>CM064506.1:0-12500 GCA_032716605.1 Paralithodes platypus
GTGGGTGGTGGTGGTGGCAGGTATAATGGTGTTGGTGTAGGGGGTAGGTAGTGGTGGCAGGTATAATGGTGCTGGTGTAGGAGGGTGGTAGTGGTGGCAGGTATAATGGTTTTGGTGTAGGAGGGTGGTAGTATTGGCAGATATAATGGTGTTGGTGTAGGGGGGAGGTAATGATGGCAGGTATAATGGTGTTGGTGTAGGAGGGAGGTAGTGGTGGCAGGTATAATGGTGTTGGTGTATGGGGGAGGTAGTGGTGGCAGTTATAATGGTGTTGGTGTAGGAGGGTGGTAGTGGTGGCAGGTATAATGGTGTTGGTGTAGGGGAGTAGAATTGGTGGCAGGTATAATGGTGTTGGTGTAGGAGGGAGGAAGTGGTGGCATGTATAATGGTGTTGGTGTAGGGGGGTGGTAGTGGTGGCAGGTATAATGGTGTTGGCGTAAGGGGGAGGTAGTGGTGGCAGGTATAATGGTGTTGGTATAGGAGGGTGGTAGTGGTGGCAGGAATAATGGTGTTGGTGTAGGGGGGTGGTAGTGGTGGCAGGTATAATGGTGTTGGTGTAGGGGGAAGGTTGTGGTGGCAGGTATAATGGTGTTGGTGTAGGGGGGAGGTAGTGGTGGCAGGTATAATGGTGTTGGTATAGGAGGGAGATAGTTGTGGCAGGAATAATGGTGTTGGTGTAGGGGGAGGTAGTGGTGGCAGGTATAATGGTGTTGGTGTAGGGGGAAGGTTGTGGTGGCAGGTATAATGGTGTTGGTGTAGGGGGGCGGTAGTGGTGGCAGGTATATTGGTGTTGGTGTAGCGGGGAGGTAGTGGTGGCAGGTATAATGGTGTTGGTGTAGGAGGGAGGTAGTGGTGGCAGGTATAATGGTTTTGGTGTAGGAGGGAGGTAGTGGTGGCAGGTATAATGGTGTTGGTGTAGGAGGGAGGTATTGGTGGCAGGTATAATGGTGTTGGTGTAGGGGGGTGGTAGTGGTGGCCGGTATAATGGTATTGGTGTAGGAGGGAGGTAATGGTGGCAGGTATAATGGTGTGGGTGTAGGGGGGAGGTTGTGGTGGCAGGTATAATGGTGTTGGTGTAGGGGGGGGTATTGGTGGCAGGAATAATGGTGTTGGTGTAGGAGGGTGGTAGTGGTGGCAGGTATAATGGTGTTGGTGTAGGGGGGAGGTAGTGGTGGCAGGTATAACGGTGTTGGTGTAGAAGGGTGGTAGTGGTGGCAGGTATAATGGTGTTGGTGTAGGAGGGAGGTATTGGTGGCAGGTATAATGGTGTTGGTGTAGGAGGGAGATAGCGGTGGTAGGTATAATGGTGTTGGTGTGGGGGGTAGGTAGTGGTGGCAGGTAAAATAGTTTTGGTGTAGGAGGTTATTAGTGGTGGCAGGTATAATGGTGTTGGTGTAGGAGGGAGGTAATGGTGGCAGGTATAATGGTGTTGGTGTAGGGGGGAGGTTGTGGTGGCATGTATAATGGTGTTGGTGTATGGGGGGGTATTGGTGGCAGGTATAATGGTGTTGGTGTAGGATGGTGGTAGTGGTGGCAGGTATTATGGTGTTGGTGTAGAGGGGAGGTAGTGGTGGCAGGTATAACGGTGTTGGTGTAGGAGGGTGGTAGTGGTGGCAGGTAAAATGGTGTTGGTGTAGGAGGGAGGTAGTGGTGGCAGGTATAATGGTGTTGGTGTATGGGGAGGTAGTGGTGGCAGGTATAATGGTGTTGGTGTAGGAGGGAGGTAGCGGTAGCAGGTAAAATGGTGTTAGTGTAGGAGGGAGGTAGCGGTGGTTGGTATAATGGTGTTGGTGTGGGAGGGAGGTAGTTGTGGCAGGTATAATGGTGTTGGTGTAGGGGGGAGGTAGTGGTGTCAGATATAATGGTGATGGTGTAGGGGGGGTATTGGTGGCAGGTATAATGGTGTTGGTGTAGGGGGGTGGTAGTGGGGGCAGGTATAATGGTGTTGGTGTAGGTGGGAGGTGGTGGTGGCAGCTATAATGGTGCTGGTGTAAGGGGCAGGTAGTGGTGGCAGGTATAATGGTGCTGGTGTAGGAGGGTGGTAGTGGTGGCAGGTATAATGGTGTTGGTGTAGGGAGGTGGTAGTGGGGGCAGTTATAATGGTGTTGGTGTAGGGGGGTGGTAGTTGTGGCAGGTATAATGGTGTTGGTGTAGGGGGTGGTAATGATGGCATGTATAATGGTGTTGGTGTAGGGGGGAGGTAATGATGGCAGGTATAATGGTGTTGGTCTAGAAGGGTGGGAGTGGTGGCAGGTATAATGGTGTTGATGTAGGGGGGTGGTAGTGGTGGCAGGTATAATGGTGTTGATGTAGGAGGGAGGTAATGATAGCAGGTATAATGGTGTTGGTGTAGGAGGGTGGTAGTGGTGGCAGGTATAATGGTGTTGGTGTAGGGGGGTGGTAGTAGTGGCAGGTATAATGGTGTTGGTGTAGGGGGGAGGTAATGATGGCAGGAATAATGGTGATGGTGTAGGAAGGAGGTAGTGGTGGCAGTTATAATGGTGTTGTTGTAGGGGGGAGATTGGTGACAGGTATAATGGTGTTGGTGTAGGAGGGTGGTAGTGGTAGCAGGTATAATGGTGTTGGTGTAGGGGGGAGGTAGTGGTGGCAGGTATAACGGTGTTGGTGTAGGAGGGTGGTAGTGGTGGCAGGTAAAATGGTGTTGGTGTAGGAGGGAGGTAGTGGTGGCAGATATAATGGTGTTGGTGTATGAGGAGGTAGTGGTGGCAGGTATAATGGTGTTGGTGTAGGAGGGAGGTAGCGGTAGCAGGTATAATGGTGTTAGTGTAGGAGGGAGGTAGCGGTGGTTGGTATAATGGTGTTGGTGTGGGAGGGAGGTAGTGGTGGCAGGTATATTGGTGTTGGTGTAGGGGGGAGGTAGTGGTGTCAGATATAATGGTGATGGTGTAGGGGGGGGTATTGGTGGCAGGTATAATGGTGTTGGTGTAGGTGGGAGGTGGTGGTGGCAGCTATAATGGTGCTGGTGTAGGGGGCAGGTAGTGGTGGCAGGTATAATGGTGCTGGTGTAGGAGGGTGGTAGTGGTGGCAGGTATAATGGTGTTGGTGTAGGGGGGTGGTAATGATGGCATGTATAATGGTGTTGGTGTAGGGGGAGGTAATGATGGGAGGTATAATGGTGTTGGTCTAGGAGGGTGGTAGTGGTGGCAGGTATAATGGTGTTGGTGTAGGGGGGTGGTAGTGGTGGCAGGTATAATGGTGTTGGTGTAGGAGGGAGGTAATGATGGCAGGTATAATGGTGTTGGTGTAGGAGGGTGGTAGTGGTGGCAGGTATAATGGTGTTGGTGTAGGGGGGTGGTAGTAGTGGCAGGTATAATGGTGTTGGTGTAGGGGGGAGGCAATGATGGCAGGAATAATGGTGATGGTGTAGGAGGGAGGTAGTGGTGGCAGGTATAATGGTGTTGGTGTAGGGGGGGATTGGTGGCAGGTATAATGGTGTTGGTGTAGGAGGGTGGTAGTGGTCGCAGGTATAATGGTGTTGGTGTAGGAGGGTGGTAGTGGTGGCAGGTATAATTGTGTTGGTGTAGGAGGGAGGTAGTGGTGGCAGGTATAATGGTGTTGGTGTAGGAGGGAGGTAGTGGTGGCAGGTATAATGGTGTTGGTGTAGGGGGGAGGTAGTGGTGGCAGGTATAATGGTGTTGGTGTAGGGGGGAGGTAGTGGTGGCAGGTATAATGGTGTTGGTGTAGGAGGGTGGTAGTGGTGGCAGGTATAATTGTGTTGGTGTAGGAGGGAGGTAGTGGTGGAAGGTATAATAGTGTTGGTGTAGGGGGTAGGTAGTGGTGGCAGGTATAATGGTGTTGGTGTAGGGGGTAGGTAGTTGTGGCAGGTATAATGGTGTTGGTATAGGGGGTAGGTAGTGGTGGCAGGTATAATGGTGTTGGTGTAGGGGGTAGGTAGTGGTGGCAGGTATAATGGTGTGGGTATAGGGGGGAGTTAGTGGTGGCAGGTATAATAGTGTTGGTGTAGGGGGTAGGTAGTGGTGGCAGGTATAATGGTGTTGGTGTAGGGGGTAGGTAGTGGTGGCAGGTATTATGGTGTTGGTATAGGGGGGAGGTAGTGGTGGCAGGTATAAAGGTGTTGGTGTAGAGGGAGGTAGTGGTGGCAGGTATAATGGTGTTGGTGTAGAGGGAGTTAGTGGTGGCAGGTATAATGGCGTTGGTGTAGGAGGGTGGTAGTGGTGGCAGGTAAAATGGTGTTGATGTAAGAGGGAGGAAGTGGTGGCAGGTATAATGGTGATGGTGTAGGAGGGAGGTAGTGGTGGTAGGTATATTGGTGTTGGTGTAGGGGGGAGGTAGTGGTGGCAGGTATAATGGTGTTGGTGTAAGGGGGAGGTAGTGGTGGCAGGTTTAATGGTGATGGTGTAGGGGGTAGGAAGTGGTGGCAGTTATAATGGTGTTGGTGTAGGGGCTGTTAGTGGTGGCAGGTATAATGGTGTTGGTGTAAGAGGGGAGGTAGTGGTGGCAGGTTTAATGGTGATGGTGTAGGGGGTAGGTAGTGGTGGCAGTTATAATGGTGTTGGTGTAGGGGGCTGTTAGTGGTGGCACGTTTAATGGTGATGGTGTAGCGGGGAGGTAGTGGTGGCAGGTATAATGGTGTTGGTGTAGGGGGTAGGTAGTGGTGGCAGGTATAATAGTGTTTGTGTAGGAGGGAGCTCTTGGTGGCAGGTATAATGGTGCTGGTGTAAGGGTGAGGTAGTCGTGGCAGGTATAATAGTGTTGGTGTAAGGGGGAGGTAGTGGTGGCAGGTATAATGGTGTTGGTGTATGGTGGAGGGAGGTAGTGGTGGCAGGTATAATAGTGTTGGAGTAAGGGGGAGGTAGTGGTGGCAGGTATAATGGTGCTGGTGTAAGGGGGAGGTAGTGGTGACAGGTATAATGGCGTTGGTGTAGGGGGGACGGAGGTAGTGGTGGCAGGTATAATAGTGTTGGTGTATGGGGAAGTAGTGGTGGCAGGTATGATGGTGTTGGTGTAGGAGGGAGGTATTGGTAGCAGGTATAATGGTGTTGGTGTAGGAGGGAGGTAGCGGTGGCATGCATAATGGTGTTTTAGTAGGGGAATCGAGGTAGTGGTGGTAGGTATAATGGTGTTGCTGTAGGAGGGAGGTATTGGTGGCAAGTATAATGGTGTTGGTTAGGGGGAGGAGGTAGTGGTGGCAGGTATAATGGTGTTGGTGTAGGAGGGTGGTAGTGGTGGCAAGTATAATGGTGTTGGTGTAGGGGGGTGGTAGTGGTGGCAGGTATAATGGTGTTGGTGTAGGAGAGTGGTAGTGGTCGCAGGTATAATGGTGTTGGTGTAGGAGGTTGGTAGTGGTGGCAGGTATAATGGTGTTGGTGTAGGAGGAAGGTAGTGGTGGCAGGTATAATGGTGTTGGTGTAGGAGAGCGGTAGTGGTGGAAGGTATAAAGGTGTTGGTGTAGGGAGGAGGTAGTGGTGGCAGGTATAATGCTTTTGGTGTAGGGGGGAGGTAGTGGTGGCAGGTATAATGGTGTTGGTGTAGGAGGGTGTTTGTGGTGGAAGGTATAATGGTGTTGGTGTACGGGGTAGGTAGTGATGGCAGGTATAATGGTGTTGGTGTAGGGGGTAGGTAGTGGTGGCAGGTATAATGGTGTTGGTGTAGAGGGAGGTAGTGGTGGCAGGTATAATGGTGTTGGTGTAGGGGGGAGGTAGTGGTGGCAGGTATAATGGTGTTGGTGTAGGAGGGAGGTAGTGGTGGCAGGTATAATGGTGTTGGTGTAGGGGGGAGGTAGTGGTGGCAGGTATAATGGTGTTGGTGTAGGAGGGTGGTAGTGGTGGCAGGTATAATTGTGTTGGTGTAGGGGGGAGGTAGTGGTGGAAGGGATAATAGTGTTGGTGTAGGGGGTAGGTAGTGGTGGCAGGTATAATGGGGTAGGTGCAGGCGCTAGGTAGTTGTGGCAGGTATAATGGTGTTGGTATAGGGGATAGTAGTGGTGGCAGGTTAAATGGTGTTGGTGTAGGGGGTAGGTAGTTGTGGCAGGTATAATGGTGTTGGTATAGGGGATAGGTAGTGGTGGCAGGTATAATGGTGTTGGTGTAGGGGGTAGGTAGTGGTGGCAGGTATAATGGTGTTGGTATAAGGGGGAGTTAGTGGTGGCAGGTATAATAGTGTTGGTGTAGGGGGTAGGTAGTGGTGGCAGGTATAATGGTGTTGGTGTAGGGGGTAGGTAGTGGTGGCAGGTATTATGGTGTTGGTATAGGGGGGAGGTAGTGGTGGCAGGTATAAAGGTGTTGGTGTAGAGGGAGGTAGTGGTGGCAGGTATAATGGTGTTGGTGTAGAGGGAGTTAGTGGTGGCAGGTATAATGGCGTTGGTGTAGGAGGGTGGTAGTGGTGGCAGGTAAAATGGTGTTGATGTAAGAGGGAGGAAGTGGTGGCAGGTATAATGGTGATGGTGTAGGAGGGAGGTAGTGGTGGTAGGTATATTGGTGTTGGTGTAGGGGGGAGGTAGTGGTGGCAGGTATATTGGTGTTGGTGTAAGGGGGAGGTAGTGGTGGCAGGTTTAATGGTGATGGTGTAAGGGGTAGGAAGTGGTGGCAGTTATAATGGTGTTGGTGTAGGGGGCTGTTAGTGGTGGCAGGTATAATGGTGTTGGTGTAAGAGGGGAGGTAGTGGTGGCAGGTTTAATGGTGATGGTGTAGGGGGTAGGTAGTGGTGGCAGTTATAATGGTGTTGGTGTAGGGGGCTGTTAGTGGTGGCACGTTTAATGGTGATGGTGTAGCGGGGAGGTAGTGGTGGCAGGTATAATGGTGTTGGTATAGGGGGTAGGTAGTGGTGGCAGGTATAATGGTGTTTGTGTAGGAGGGGGCTCTTGGTGGCAGGTATAATGGTGCTGGTGTAAGGGGGAGGTAGTCGTGGCAGGTATAATAGTGTTGGTGTAAGGGGGAGGTAGTGGTGGCAGGTATAATGGTGTTGGTGTATGGGGGAGGTAGTCGTGGCAGGTATAATGGTGTTGGTGTAAGGGGGAGGTAGTCGTGACAGGTATAATGGTGTTGGTGTATGGTGGAGGGAGGTAGTGGTGGCAGGTATAATAGTGTTGGAGTAAGGGGGAGGTAGTGGTGGCAGGTATAATGGTGTTGATGTAAGGGGGAGGTAGTGGTGGCAGGTATAATGGTGTTGGTGTATGGTGGAGGGAGGTAGTGGTGGCAGGTATAATAGTGTTGGTGTAAGGGGGAGGTATTGGTGGCAGGTATAATGGTGTTGGTGTAAGGGGGAGGTAGTGGTGGCAGGTATAATGGTGTTGGTGTATGGTGGAGGGAGGTAGTGGTGGGAGGTATAATAGTGTTGGAGTAAGGGGGAGGTAGTGGTGGCAGGTATAATGGTGCTGGTGTAAGGGGGAGGTAGTGGTGACAGGTATAATGGCGTTGGTGTAGGGGGGAGGGAGGTAGTGGTGGCAGGTATAATAGTGTTGGTGTATGGGGATGTAGTGGTGGCAGGTATGATGGTGTTGGTGTAGGAGGGAGGTATTGGTAGCAGGTATAATGGTGTTGGTGTAGGAGGGAGGTAGCGGTGGCATGCATAATGGTGTTTTAGTAGGGGAATCGAGGTAGTGGTGGTAGGTATAATGGTGTTGCTGTAGGAGGGAGGTATTGGTGGTAAGTATAATGGTGTTGGTTAGGGGGAGGAGGTAGTGGTGGCAGGTATAATGGTGTTGGTGTAGGAGGGTGGTAGTGGTGGCAAGTATAATGGTGTTGGTGTAGGGGGGAGGTAGTGGTGGCAGGTATAATGGTGTTGGTGTAGGAGAGTGGTAGTGGTCGCAGGTATAATGGTGTTGGTGTAGGAGGGTGGTAGTGGTGGCAGGTATAATGGTGTTGGTGTAGGAGGGAGGTAGTGGTGGCAGGTATAACGGTGTTGGTGTAGGAGGGAGGTAGTGGTGGAAGGTATAAAGGTGTTGGTGTAGGGAGGAGGTAGTGGTGGCAGGTATAATGCTTTTGGTGTAGGGCGGAGGTAGTGGTGGCAGGTATAATGGTGTTGGTGTAGGAGGGTGTTTGTGGTGGAAGGTATAATGGTGTTGGTGTACGGGGTAGGTAGTGGTGGCAGGTATAATGGTGTTGGTGTAGGGGGTAGGTAGTGGTGGCAGGTATAATGGTGTTGGTGTAGAGGGAGGTAGTGGTGGCAGGTATAATGGTGTTGGTACAGAGGGAGGTAGTGGTGGCAGGTATAATGGCATTGGTGTAGGAGGGTGTTAGTGGTGGCAGGTATATTGGTGTTGATGTAAGAGGAAGATAGTGGTGGCTGGTATAATGGTGTTGGTGTAAGGGGGAGGTAGTGGTGGCAGGTTTAATGGTGATGGTGTAGGGGGTAGGTAGTGGTGGCAGTTAAAATGGTGTTGGTGTAGGGGGCTGTTAGTGGTGGCAGGTATAATGGTGTTGGTGTAAGGGGGAGGTAGTGGTGGCAGGTTTAATGGTGATGGTGTAGGGGGTAGGTAGTGGTGGCAGTTATAATGGTGTTGGTGTAGGGGGCTGTTAGTGGTGGCAGGTATAATGGTGTTGATGTAAGGGGGGAGGTAGTGATGGCAGGTTTAATGGTGATGGTGTAGGGGGGAGGTAGTGGTGGCAGGTATAATGGTGTTGGTATAGGGGGGAGGTAGTGGTGGCAGGTATAATGGTGATGGTGTAGGGGGGAGGCAGGTAGTGGTGGCAGGTTTAATAGTGTTGGAGTAAGGGGGAGGTAGTGGTGGCAGGTATAATGGTGCTGGTGTAAGAGGGAGGTAGTGGTGGCAGGTATAATGGTGTTGGTGTAGGAGGGAGGTAGTGGTGGCAGGTACAATGGCGTTGGTGTAGGGGGGAGGGAGGTAGTGGTGGCAGGTATAATAGTGTTGGTGTATGGGGAGGTAGTGGTGGCAGGTATGATGGTGTTGGTGTAGGAGGGAGGTAGTGGTAGCATGTATAATGGTGTTAGTGTAGGGGAATCGAGGTAGTGGTGGCAGGTATAATGGTGTTGGTGTAGGAGGTACGTAGTGGTGACAATTATAATGGTGTTGGTGTAGGGGGAGGAGGTAATGGTGGCATGTATAATGGTGTTGGTGTAGGGGGGGAAGTTGTGGTGGCAGGTATAATGGTGTTGGTGTAGGAGGGAGGTAGTGGTGGCAGGTATAATGGTGTTACTGTAGGCGGGATGTAGTGGTGGCAGGTATAATGGAGTTGGTGTAAGGGGGAGGTAGTGGTGGCAGGTATAATGGTGTTGGTGTAGGAGGGAGGTATTGGAGGCAGGTATAATGGTTTTGATGTAGGGGGGAGATCGTGATGGCAAGTATAATGGTATTGGTGTAGGGGGGAGGTAGTGATGGCAGGTATAATGGTGTTGGTGTAGGAGGGAGGTAGTGGTGGCAGGTAAAATGGTGTTGGTGTATGGGGGGGGGGTATTGGTGGCAGGTATAATGGTGTTCCTAAGAAGGGTGACCGCTCTCAACCCTCTAACTATCGTCCAATTGCTCTCATTTCTTGTCTTTCTAAAGTTTTTGAAACTATTCTTGCTTCCAAATTTCTTAAGCATTTCTCTTCTCATAATCTGCTCTCAGATCGCCAGTATGGCTTCCTTAAGGGTCGCTCTACTGGTGATCTTCTTTCATATCTTACTAACTCTTGGTCATCCTCCTTTCGGGACTTCGGTGAGACTTTTTCTATTGCACTAGACATATCGAAAGCCTTCGATAGAGTCTGGCATAAATCTTTAATTTCTAAACTACCTTCCTTCGGTTTTTATCCCTCCATCTGTGCCTTTGTCTCTAATTTCCTTTCCGGCCGTTCCATAGCCGCGGTTGTGGACGGCCATTGTTCACTTCCTCACCCTATAAACTCTGGTGTTCCTCAGGGCTCTGTCATATCTCCTATTCTCTTTCTAATTTTTATAAATGATCTCCTTAACTGTACCTTAATTCCCATCCATTCATACGCAGACGACTCAACCTTACACTACTCCATTAGTTTTTCAGAACGCCCCAGCCAGCAATCCCTCAAAGACAAATGTAATGAAGCCATACAACTCTTAAATTCTGATCTAAATACTATTTCCAATTGGGGCAGAGAAAACCTTGTTAACTTTAATGCTTCCAAAACCCAATTTCTCCATCTATATACCCGTCAGGATCTCCCAGCGGACTATCCCTTATTCTTCAACAATACAAAAATCAACCCTTCATCTTCTCTCAATATTCTTGGTGTCTCTTTTTCTTTTGCTCTCATTTGGAAGGACTATATTACCAGTCTTGCTAAGGCAGCCTCCCAGAAGCTGGGTGTGCTCAACCGCCTTAGGGGGTTCTTTTCCCCTGCACAGCTTCTTGCTCTGTACAGGGACATAGTGCGCCCTTGTATTGAGTATTGTTCACATGTGTGGGGAGGTTCCTCTCACACCGCTCTCCTAGACAAGATTGAAAGGAAGGCCTTTCGTATCGTTAACTCCCGTCCACTTACCAACTCTCTGCAATCTCTCTCTCTCCGCCGCAATGTTGCATCTCTCTCGCTATTCTATCGCTACTATAATAATTAGTGTTCCTCAGAGCTATCCCAATGCATACCACCTCCTTTACGTAGGGCACGTGGTACCCGTCTTTCAATTCAATCCCACCCCTACTCTGTGCAACTCTCCAACCCATGAGTGAAACGTTACTCTCAAACTTTCTTCTACTCAACAGCTGAGCTCTGGAACTCTCTCCCAGAATCAGTTTTTCCCGCTTCCTATGACTTAAATTGCTTCAAACTCTGTGTGTCCAGGCATTTTTGCTCGAACGTCCCTTGATTTTGGCCCTGTCACTCTTTCAACTATGGGGGAGGCACTCGCTATAGGCAGTTATGCCTTTTGCCTCCCTCAGTCACATAGAAGAAAAAAAAAAAAAAAAAAAAAAAAAAGGGTGGTAGTGGTGGCAGGTATAATGGTGTTGGTGTAGGGGGGAGGTAGTGGTGGCAAGTATAACGGTGTTGTTATAGGAGAGTGGTAGTGGTGGCAGGTATAATGGTGTTGGTGTAGGAGGGAGGTAGTGGTGGCAGGTATAATGGTGTTGGTGTATGGGGAGGTAGTGGTGGCAGGTATAATGGTGTTGGTGTAGGAGGGAGGTAGCGGTGGCAGGCATAATGGTCTTAGTGTAGGAGGGAGGTAGCGGTGGTTGGTATAATGGTGTTGGTGTGGGAGGGAGGTAGTGGTGGCAGGTATAATGGTGTTGGTGTAGGGGGGAGGTAGTGGTGGCAGGTATAACGGTGTTGGTGTAGGAGAGTGGTAGTGGTGGCAGGTATAATGGTGTTGGTGTAGGAGGGAGGTAGTGGTGGCAGGTATAATGGTGTTGGTGTATGGGGAGGTAGTGGTGGGAGGTATAATGGTGTTGGTGTAGGAGGGAGGTAGAGGTGGCAGGTATAATGGTGTTAGTGTAGGAGGGAGGTAGCGGTGGTTGGTATAATGGTGTTGGTGTGGGAGGGAGTTAGTGGTGGCAGGTATAATGGTGTTGGTGTAGGGGGGAGGTAGTGGTGTCAGATTTAATGGTGATGGTGTAGGGGGGGGGATTGGTGGCAGGTATAATGGTGTTGGTGTAGGGGGGAGGTAGTGGTGTCAGATATAATGGTGATGGTGTAGGGGGGTGGTAGTGGGGGCAGGTATAATGGTGTTGGTGTAGGTAGGAGGTGGTGGTGGCAGCTATAATGGTGCTGGTGTAGGGGGCAGGTAGTGGTGGCAGGTATAATGGTGCTGGTGTAGGAGGGTGGTAGTGGTGGCAGGTATAATGGTGTTGGTGTAGGGGGGTGGTAGTGGTGGCAGGTATAATGGTGTTGGTGTAGGGGGTGGTAATGATGGCAGGTATAATGGTGTTGGTGTAGGGGGGAGGTAATGATGGCAGGTATAATGGTGTTGGTCTAGGAGGGTGTTAGTGGTGGCAGGTATAATGGTGTTGGTGTAGGAGGGTGGTAGTGGTGGAAGGTATAATGGTGTTGGTGTAGGAGGGAGGTAATGATGGCAGGTATAATGGTGTTGGTGTAGGAGGGTGGTAGTGGTGGCAGGTATAATGGTGTTGGTGTAGGGGGGTGGTAGTGGTGGCAGGTATAATGGTGTTGGTGTAGGGGTGAGGTAATAAGAACATAAGAACATAAGAACATAAGAAAATGGGAGTCTGCAGAAAGCCGATTGGCCTAAGCAAGGCAGATCCCTGTCCCACACAACCCCAATTACAAAGCCCAATTATAGGCTCAACACTCTAATACCCTGAGGATCATCTTACCAAAACGGTTAGAGATTTAACGCAGGATTACGGGGTCTGCAGAGCGCTGATTGGCCCAACCCTGCTGATCCCCCTTTACACCCAACCCTTCTCGTCCATATGCTTATCCAATTTTATCTTAAAGCTCCCTATCGTTTTTAATCCCACTATAGCACTTGGTAGTCCATTCCACCCATCTACAACTCTGTTACCAAACCAATATTTGCCTATATCTTTTCTGAAACGAAATTTATCTAATTTGAAACCATTGGTACGAGTTCTTTCGCCATCA
>CM064506.1:17500-31789 GCA_032716605.1 Paralithodes platypus
ATACCTCTGAGAAAAAAAACTAAGCAAATTAGTAAGGCAAGAACGTCCCTGAGTGAATCCATGCTGAGAAGAATTATTAAATTAAATGTATCTAAGTGGTTTCTAATTTTACTAGCAATAATTGACTCTAGTAGCTTTCCTATGATTGATGTAAGACTAATGGGACGGTAATTGGATGCTATTGATTTGTCACCTTTTTTGAAGATCGGAACTACGTTTGCAAGTTTCCAAGCTTCTGGAACTATACCTGTCTCCAATGACTTGTTAAATAAAAATGTTAATGGGTAACTTAACTCATCCCTACATTCTTTTAATACTCTAGCATATACCTCATCAGGACCAGGAGATTTATGAGGTTTCAGTCTGTCAATTTCCTTAAGCACATCATTTCTACTTATAGTAATCGTACTTAACCTATTTTCTATACTATCGCTATATACCTTACGGACTTCTGGAAACTGTGCCAAATTTTCATTAGTGAAAACGGAAAGAAATTGACTATTTAATGTACTGCACATTTCTAAATCATTTTCTGTCATTTCTCCTATCGAAGTTTTAAGGGGACCAATTACATCTCTAACCTTGGATTTATATAGTTGGTAAAAAGCTTTAGGATTATTTTTTGAGTCATTGGCAACCTTAATTTCATAATTTCTTTTTTCTTTCCTAATATCCTTTTTTACCTGTCTTGATAGATTCTGATAGTAAGCAAGTAGGTGAATTTCGCCTTTCCTATTTTTTCTATATATTCCTCTCCTTTGACCTAGAAGATCTAATAGTCTATTATTCATCCATTTGGGTTGGTTCTGTGTTGATCTAAATTTTCTTTTGGGGATGTATTTATTTTGTGCATTGAATACTGACTCGGTAAAATTATCGTATGTATCTACCAAGGTTGATGTCTCTTCCTGACTTAAGATGACAGGTGCCTGAGAAGTGGTACACTCATTTTGACACCTGGATCGACTTAATTTTTTGACCATAGGGTCAGCTAATAGGGCTCTTCTTAACCCACCATAATTGGCTTTTCTGAAGTCAGGTATTAATGTTGTATTCTCTCTGGTATTACCTTTCCATTGTATATTAAAATACACAGAATTGTGGTCACTATTTCCTAGGTGGTCCCCTATCTCTACATTATTTACCATATGTTCATTGTTACCGAAAACTAAATCGAGAATATTATTACCTCTAGTCGGCGTATCTATGAATTGAAATAAAAAACTATCTTGTACTACCTCTATAAATTCCTCAGAATCAGAGTCTCCTATTTGATGCTGCCAATCTATATTCGGAAAATTAAAATCCCCCATAATGCACACATTGCTAAATCTTGATGCCATTTTAATTTCCTCCCATAATGACGTTCCGTCATTTCTACTCATATTTGGCGGTCTATACATAACTCCAATAACTATGGTCTCACTACCTTCGTTAACCTCTACCCAAATACTTTCATTATCGTTATTTAGTCTAATACCTGATGTAATACAGCTTTTTAATGTACTCCTGACAAACACTGCTATAACGCCACCCCTCTTACTTGTTCGGTCATATTTAAACAAACTATATCCTGGTATATCAAATTCTGCTAAAAAATGCCTGGTTTCTGTGTTAATCCACGTTTTAGTTAGCGCTATTATGTCTATATTTTCTTTGCTAACAAGGGCTCTAAGTTCGTTCATTTTGTTACATAGACTCTTACAGTTTGTGTAATATACTCTCAATTTACTTCTTTTCTGTATACCTAATTTACCTTTATTTCTAACGACATTTCCATCTTCCGTTGCACCATCACTACTATCATTTGCAATATAGTCATAATTTTTAGCATGAGACTGAATATCCTTATCGCTTTCACCTGACGCTAAAATTGTTCCATTTAACCTCTCATTTACACTCTCAATATTTCTGTTCAAAACCCCACAACCACCTTATCTAATGATGGCAGGTATAATGGTGATGGTGTAGGAGGGAGGTAGTGGTGGCAGGTATAATGGTGTTGGTGTAAGGGGGAGGTAGTGGTGGCAGGTATAATGGTGTTGGTGTAGGGGGGAGGTAGTGGTGGTAGGTATAATGGTGTTGGTGTAGGGGGGGGGATTGGTGGCAGGTATAATGGTGTTGGTGTAGGAGGGTGGTAGTGGTCGCAGGTATAATGGTGTTGGTGTAGGAGGGAGGTAGTGGTGGCAGGTATAATGGTGTTGGTGTAGGAGGGAGGTAGTGGTGGCAGGTATAATGGTGTTGGTGTAGGGGGGAGGTAGTGGTGGTAGGTATAATGGTGTTGGTGTAGGAGGGTGGTAGTGGTGGTAGGTATAATAATTGTGTTGGTGTAGGGGGGAGGTAGTGGAGGCAGGTATAATGGTGTTGGTGTAGGAGGGTGGTAGTGGTCGCAGGTATAATGGTGTTGGTGTAGGAGGGAGGTAGTGGTGGCAGGTATAATGGTGTTGGTGTAGGAGGGAGGTAGTGGTGGCAGGTATAATGGTGTTGGTGTAGGGGGGAGGTAGTGGTGGCAGGTATAATGGTGTTGGTGTAGGAGGGTGGTAGTGGTGGTAGGTATAATAATTGTGTTGGTGTAGGGGGGAGGTAGTGGAGGCAGGTATAATGGTGTTGGTGTAGAGGGAGGTAGTGGTGGCAGGTATAATGGCGTTGGTGTAGGAGGATGGTAGTGATGGCAGGTATTATGGTTTTGATGTAAGAGGGAGGAAGTGGTGGCAGGTAAAATGGTGATGGTGTAGGAGGAAGGTAGTGGTGGCAGGTATATTGGTGTTGGTGTAGGGGGGAGGTAGTGGTGGCAGGTATAATGGTGGTGGTGTAAGGGGGAGGTAGTGGTGGCAGGTTTAATGGTGATGGTGTAGGGGGTAGGAAGTGGTGGCAGTTATAATGGTGTTGGTGTAGGGGGCTGTTAGTGGTGGCAGGTATAATGGTGTTGGTGTAAGGGGGGAGGTAGTGGTGGCAGGTTTAATGGTGATGGTGTAGGGGGTAGGTAGTGGTGGCAGTTATAATGGTGTTCGTGTAGGAGGCTGTTAGTGGTGGCAGGTATAATGGTGTTGGTGTAAGGGGGGAGGTAGTGATGGCAGGTTTAATGGTGATGGTGTATGGGGGAGGTAGTGGTGGCAGGTATAATGGTGTTGGGGTTGGGGGGGAGGTATTGGTGGCAGGTATAATGGTGTTGGTGTAAGGGGGAGGTAGTGGTGGCAGGTATAATGGTGCTGGTGTAAGGGGGAGATAGTGGTGGCAGGTATAATGGTGTTGGTGTAAGGGGGAGGTAGTGGTGGCAGGTATAAAGGTGTTGGTTTAGGGGGGGGGGGGAGGTAGTGGTGGCAGGTATAATGGTGATGGTGTAAGGGGGAGGTAGTGGTGACAGGTATAATGGCGTTGGTGTAGGGGGGAGGGAGGTAGTGGTGGCAGGTATAATAGTGTTGGTGTATGGGGATGTAGTGGTGGCAGGTATGATGGTGTTGGTGTAGGAGGGAGGTAGTGGTAGCAGGTATAATGGTGTTGGTGTAGGAGGGAGGTAGTGGTGGCATGCATAATGGTGTTAGTGTCGGGGAATCGAGGAAGTGGTGGTAGGTATAATGGTGTTGCTGTAGGAGGGAGGTATTGGTGGCAAGTATAATGGTGTTGGTGTAGGGGGAAGAGGTAGTGGTGGCAGGTATAATGGTGTTGGTGAAGGAGGGTGGTAGTGGTGGCAAGTATAATGGTGTTGGTGTAGGGGGGAGGTAGTGGTGACAGGTATAATGGTGTTGGTGTAGGAGGGTGGTAATGGTCGCAGGTATATTGGTGTTGGTGTAGGAGGGTGGTAGTGGTGGCAGGTATAATGGTGTTGGTGTAGGAGGGAGGTAGTGGTGGCAGGTATAATGGTGTTGGTGTAGGAGGGAGGTAGTGGTGGCAGGTATAATGGTGTTGGTGTAGGGGGGGGGGGGTAGTGGTGGCAGGTATAATGCTTGTGGTGTAGGGGGGAGGTAGTGGTGGCAGGTATAATGGTGTTGGTGTAGGAAGGTGTTTGTGGTGGAAGGTTAATGGTGTTGGTGTAAGGGGTAGGTAGTGGTGGCAGGTATAATGGTGTTGGTGTAAGGGGGAGGTAGTGGTGGCAGGTTTAATGGTGATCGTGTAGTGGGTAGGTATTGGTGGCAGTTATAATGGTGTTGGTGTAGGGGGCGGTTAGTGGTGGCAGGTATAATGGTGTTGGTGTAAGGGGGGAGGTAGTGGTGGCAGGTTTAATGGTGATGGTGTAGGGGGTAGGTAGTGGTGGCAGTTATAATGGTGTTGGTGTAGGGGGCTGTTAGTGGTGGCAGGTATAATGGTGTTGGTGTAAGGGGGGAGGTAGTGGTAGCAGGTTTAATGGTGATGGGGTAAGGGGGAGGTAGTGGTGGCAGGTATAATGGTATTGGTATAGGGGGGAGGTAGTGGTGGCAGGTATAATGGTGTTGGTATAGGGGGGAGGTAGTGGTGGCAGGTATAATGGTGTTGGTGTAAGGGGGAGGTAGTGGTGGCAGGTATAATGGTCTTGGTGTAGGGGGGAGGGAGGTAGTGGTGGCAGGTTTAGTAGTGTTGGAGTAAGGGGGAGGTAATGGTGGCAGGTATAATGGTGCTGGTGTAAGGGGGAGGTAGTGGTGGCAGGTATAATGGTGTTGGTGTAGGAGGGAGGTAGTGGTGGCAGGTATAATGGCGTTGGTGTAGGGGGGAGGGAGGTAGTGGTGGCAGGTATAATAGTGTTGGTGTATGGGGAGGTAGTGGTGGTAGGTATGATGGTGTTGGTGTAGGAGGGAGGTAGTGGTAGCAGGTATAATGGTGTTAGTGTAGGGGAATCGAGGTAGTGGTGGCAGGTATAATGGTGTTGGTGTAGGAGGGAGGTAGTGGTGGCAAGTATAATGGTGTTGGTATAGGGGGAGGAGGTAGTGGTGGCATGTATAATGGTGTTGGTGTAGGGGGGAGGTTGTGGTGGCAGGTATAATGGTGTTGGTGTAGGAGGGAGGTATCGGTGGCAGGTATAATGGTGTTACTGTAGGTGGGAGGTAGTGGTGGCAGGTATAATGGGGTTGGTATAGGAGGGAGGTATTGGAGGCAGGTATAATGGTTTTGATGTGGGGGGGAGGTAGTGGTGGCAGGTATAATGGTGTTGGTGTAGGAGGGAGGTAGTGGTGGCAGGTATAATGGTGTTGGTGTAGGAGGGAGGTAGTGGTGGCAGGTATAATGGTATTGGTGTAGGGGGGAGGTAGTGATGGCAGGTATAATGGTGTTGGTGTAGGAGGGAGGTAGTGGTGGCAGGTATAATGGTGCTGGTGTAGGGGGGAGGTAGTGATGGCAGGTATAATGGTGTTGGTGTAGGGGGTGGTAGTGATGGCAGGTATAATGGTGTTGGTGTAGGGGGGAGGTAGTGGTGGCAGGTATAATGGTGTTGGTGTAGGAGGGAAGTTGTGGTGGCAGGTATAATGGTGTTGGTGTAGGAGGGAGGTAGTGCTGCCAAGTATAATGGTGTTGGTGTAGGAGGGTGGTAGTGGTGGCAGGTATAATGGTGTTGGTGTAGGAGGGAGGTAGTGGTGGCAGATATAATGGTGTTAGTATAGGAGAGAGTAGTGGTGGCAGGCATAATGGTGTCAGTGTAGGGTAATCGAGGTGGTGGTGGTAGGTATAATGGTGTTGCTATAGGAGGGAGGTAGTGGTGGCAAGTATAATGGTGTTGGTGTAGGGGGAGGAGGTAGTGGTGGCAGGTATAATGGTGTTGGTGTAGGGGGGGAGGTAGTTGTGGCAGGAATAATGGTGTTGGTGTAGGAGGGAGGTAGTGGTGGCAGGTATAATGGTGTTGGTGTAAGGGGGAGGTAGTGGTGGCAGGTATAATGGTATTTTTGTAAAGGGGAGGTAGTGGCAGCAGGTATAATGGTGTTGGTGTAGGAGGGAGGTAGTGGTGGCAGGTATAATGGTGTTGGTGTAGGGGGAGGTAGTGGTGGCAGGTATAATGGTGTTGGTGTAGGGGGGAGGTAGTGGTGGCAGGTATAATGGTGTTGGTGTAGGAGGGAGGTAGTGGTGGCAGGTATAATGGTGTTGGTGTAGGAGGGAGATAGTGGTGGCAGGTATAATGGTGTTGGTGTAAGGGGGAAGTAGTGGTGGCAGGTATAATGGTGTTGGTGTAGGGAGGGGAGGTAGTGGCGGCAGGTATAACGGTGTTGGTGTAGTGGGGAGGTACAGTATAATGGTGTTGGTGTAGGGGAGGTACTGGTAGCAGGTATAATGGTGTTGATGTAGGGGTGGAGGTAGTGGTGGTGGCAGGTATAATGGTGTTGGTGTAGGGGGGAAGGTAGTGGTGGCAGGTATAATGGTGTTGGTGTAGGGGGGAGGTAGTGGTGGCAGGTATAATGGTATTGGTGTAGGAGGGAGATAGTGGTGGCAGGTATAACCGTGTTGGTGTAGGAGGGAGGTAGTGGTGGCGGGTAAAATGGTGTTGGTGTAGGAGGGAGCTAGTGGTGGCGGGTATAATGGTGTTGGTGTTGGAGGGAGGTAGTGGTGGCAGGTATAATGGTGTTGGTGTAGGAGGGAGGTAGTGGTGGCAGGTATAATGGTGTTGGTGTAGGAGGGATGTAGTGGTGGCAGGTATAATGGTGTTGGTGTAGGGGGGAGGTAGTGATGGCAGGTATAATGGTGTTGGTGTAGGAGGGAAGTAGTGGTGGCAGGTAAAATGGTGTTGGTGTAGGAGGGTGGTAGTGGTGGCAGGTATAATGGTATTGGTGTAGGAGGGAGGTAGTGGTGGCAGATATAATGGTGTTAGTGTAGGAGAGAGTAGTGGTGGCAGGCATAATGGTGTCAGTGTAGGGTAATCGAGGTGGTGGTGGTAGGTATAATGGTGTTGCTATAGGAGGGAGGTAGTGGTGGCAAGTATAACGGTGTTGGTGTAGGGGGAGGAGGTAGTAGTGGCAGGTATAATGGTGTTGGTGTAGGGGGGGAGGTAGTTGTGGCAGGAATAATGGTGTTGGTGTAGGAGGGACGTAGTGGTGGCAGGTATAATGGTGTTGGTGTAGGAGGGAGGTAGTGGTGGCAGGTATAATGGTGTTGGTGTAGGAGGGAGGTAGTGGTGGCAGGTATAATGGTGTTGGTGTAGGAGGGAGGTAGTGGTGGCAGGTATAATGGTGTTGGTGTAGGGGGTGGTAGTGATGACAGGTATTATGGTGCTGGTGTAGGGGGGAAGTTGTGGTGGCAGGTATAATGGTGTTGATGTAGGGGGAGGTAGATGCTGAAGACCGTGGTAGAAACTGAAGTGGTACTGTATTAGAGGTGATGGTAAAGTGGGTGTAAGACATAGAGATGGAATGATGGACAATTCTGAGTTGCGTGGTGTAATGGTGTGAGTGTGAATGCTGATGATTTATTGTCTTACGTTTTTATATATCCAGTGCTGAACTCTTTGCTCAAACTTTCGTTAAACACTCCACTTTGGATGATTCCGGTGCTATTCCTCCGTCTCCACCACCCTCTCTCCTACGTATGCCTAATATCCTAATTGCTTCTAATGTTGTACTTTCTACCCTCTCTGGGCTTGATACTAAGAAGGCGTACAGTCTGGACAGAGTTCCCCCTGTTGTATTAAAAAACTGTGCTCCCGTGCTAACTCCCTGCCTTGGCAAACTCTTTCGTCTTTGTCTCTAGTCTAACATCTTCCCTTCTTGCTGGAAGTTTGCTCTCATTCAACATTTCCTAAAGAAGGGTGACCACTCTCAACCCTCCAACTATCGTCCAATTGCTCTCATCTCTCGTATCTCTAAAGTTTTTAAAACTATTCTTACTTCCAAATTACTTAAGCATTTCTCATATCATAATCTACTCTCAGATCGCCAGTATGGCTTCCTTAACCCTTCTTTAGCGGCCTATGCGGTTTATTTATGTGTACCGCCCAGCGGGGTGTTTTTAGCCAAAATAGGGCTGTTTACGTGATCATTTTCATGCCTAAATAAGACCCAGAACGTAAAACAAGTATCTATCCCTGAAAGGGCATGAACAGAGCTTTCAAATGACACCATAACGATCCTTGTATGATGGATAGTTTTCTTGCAATAACCGTGCAACGCGAGTGCAAAAAGCAGGTAATTCGGTACTTTCCCCATATAATTGAGTATGTAGCGAGTGAGAGAGGGAGGAGGGAGCTGAGATTCGTGTCAGTAGGTTCGCCGCGGTGGTCTGGAGCAGTCATACGCTCGCTAGTCTCCTGCCACCACTTGTCTCTCTCTCTCAGCAACATTACGTGCTGAAATTGCCACTCGACCTATGTCGAGCGCCGCCACATAGTCCAGCTTTATTAAATACGACTTAAGTGGTGAGCCGCTTTTTAAGGGTTAAGGGTCGCTCTACAGGTGATCTTCTTTCATATCTTACTAAATCTTGGTCATCCTTCTATTGCGCTAGACATATCGAAGGCCTTCGATATAGTCTGGCACAAATCTCTAATTTCTAAACTACCCTCCTTCGGTTTCTATCCCTCCATCTGTGCCTTTGTCTCTGTCTTCCTTTCCGGTCGTTCCATATCTGTGGTTGTGGACGGCCATCGTTCACTTCCTCATCCTATCAACTCTGGTGTTCCTCAGGGTTCTGTCCTATCTCCAATTCTATTTCTAATTTTCATAAATTACCTTCTCAACTGTACCTCCAGTCCCATCCATTCATACGCAGATAACTCTACCTTACACTACTCAACTAGATTTCCAGAATGCCCCAGCCAGCAATCCCTCAAAAACTGCTGGCTGTTCTGTCTTTTGCCTCCCTCACTCACATAGAAATAAAATAAAACAAATACGAATTTGTTCTCTCTCTCTCTTTATATATATATAGTATACAGTATAGTATATATATATATATATATATATATATATATATATATATGTATGAGGTTGAAAGAAATGGCAATTTCTGCATTGGAAATTTTATTATTCAAAGTTTCCAGGTCTCTGATGAGTTTTCGCTGGGTGGCAGGTAGTAGATGAATGAGATGAGCAAAATTCATGGTGGTACAGGGTTTCATAAATGTACATGATGATACAGGATATACGACGCGTTTCACTGGACAACCAGCATTATCAAGTAAGGGTAGAATGATATAAAAGGTAAACAGGAAGGGTATATATAGAGGGTGGAGGATCAGAGGCGGCGAAAATCAGGGGGCAAAAGTCTCCTATTGGTGGAGGGGTATTCTAGGAGTGCAAAAGTGGGAACCGCTTCACGCAGGCGCACTGGATGCGGGATGGTGTTGGTCGGGTGGCGGGGTCAAAGCTGATTGGCTGTGTGTCGAGGGGCGTGGCCTAAGTTGTGTGGTCCGTGTGGCGAAGACGAAGACGAAGCTGAAGGAGGTAGCGCGGGGGGCTGCATCAAGGGCACCGGGGGGCGAGGAGGGGCGTTAGGTCCTGTAGGGTAGTGCCTTTTGGCAGAAGGAAGGATCTGAAGGTCTAGAGTTTGGTTGTTGATGTTAGGATGTAAGGCTTGGATATATAACGCTTCGAGTATAGGTAATCTCCTTGGGTCACTTTCTTTATCGAGTATGGTGGTGTGTTTCTCTAACTCGTTGCGTGTGAGGTGAGGGTGGTTGGAGGTGAGATAGTGGTCTTTGATGGCTCCAGCCTGAAGGTACAAAGGAGTACAAAGGAAATCAAGCAACAACATATCTAGTGACCCTTCTAGGTTGCTTGTCCTCCAAAACACTGAGGATCAAGTGTCCAAACAGTGGTTTAGTGTGGGTAAGGGAACATTGGAAAGGGAAGAGTTAACCGACGTGAAAGACGAGTCTGCGTCATGCCAATATACGAATGAGGTCCACAGTCCTCATAATTACAGGTATGTTGGTAAATGACGTGATCGTCGGTCACCAGGCTCTTTATCTTGGTAGAAGCTGGTTTGTTGCGGAGAACGAGGTTGGAGGTCTTGGGGGATTTGTAATAAATTATTAATTTGATTTTGTTTTCCGGGTTGGTTGGGTGGACATGCTTGGAGATTATTTCTTTTAGGACGGCCTCGTCATTTTTGTGTTCAGAGGACATGTAATTGCGGTAGAAGATCTTATTTTCATTGGGGGGGGGGGGGGTCAATGTTGGGAGGGCTTTGGGTGTACCATTTTTCAAGATGGTGGTTGATGGTGCTGGAGATGTCGGAGTTGGAGTATCCATTATTCACTAAAACTTGGGATAGTCTTTCTAGTTCCTGGTGGGTGTCGGCCCAGGTAGAGCAGTGCGTGAGGGCTCTCCTTACATAGGCGGAGATGGAGGATAGAAGATAACGGCGGGGGCATTCACTATCGCCGTTGAGGCATTGTCCTGTGTTAGTTGGTTTAGTGTAGACGGTGGTTTTGAACCCATGGTCGTTCAGAGCTACGAGGATGTCGAGGAAGGGGAGTTGTCCATTGTTAGATTTTTCAAAGGTGAAATTAAGTCCGGAGGAGGTCATGAAGCAACGCTGGAGTTCCTGTAGTTCGTGGAGGTCCTTGATTTGCACGAAGATGTCATCCACGTATCTACAGTAGACGGCGGGTCGTTGGGCAGCTAGAAGCTCTTCCTCGATGGTACCCATAAAATAGTTCGCAAAAAGAACTCCTAGGGGGCTGCCCATCGCCACACCGTCTATCTGCTTGTACATGTTTCCCCGGGGGCAAAGGAAAGGGGCCTCCTTGGTACACAGCTCCAGTAGTGTTTTCAGGGCCTTCTCCAGGATGTCCAGTGTTGGTGTATCAGGGCAATGGTAAATTCGACGTAGAATCATGTCAATGGTCCTATCCACTGGCACGTTGGTGAACAGGCTTTCTACGTCGAGGGAGGCGATTGTGTGGTTGTTGTTCCGGGGGCGTCTCGTAAAATTTCCAAGAAATCGTGGGCTGAGTTAAGGTTGTATTGGCTGGGCACGTAGGGGGTGAGGAGGTTGTTCAGGGCCTTGGCGATCTGGTAGGTGGCAGTGGGGATCTGGGAGATGATGGGGCGGAGGGGGTTCCCAGGTTTGTGTGTTTTGATGGTTCCGTACGCATAACCAGGGGTGTATTATCCGACGAGTTTTTTAAGGTGGACCCCTCCTTGTTTGGCGTTGATGGCGGTGATGGTGGTGTTGGCAGTACGTTTGATTTCGTCGGTTGGGTTGCGGGTGATCTTTTTAAATTTGGTGTTGTCATTTAAGATGACGTCCATTTTTCTAAGATATTCCTCCTTGTCATGAATCACGAGGCAGGAAGCTTTATCCGTACGATGGATGATAATGTTGGGGTTGTCTCTTAATTGTTTGGCAGCTTGGAAGTGTTGTTTGTTGAGGATTTTGCTATGGTGAGTTCCTCTGGTTTTGGCGGCTTCAGCGAGGAGAGTAGGTTGTAGGGCGGGAGTAGTGGTGACCTTGCCATCCTTCTTGAGTCGTAGGATGTCGTCCAGGAGGATTTCCGTTTCTAGGCGTTTCCGGTGGGGGCCAGGTTTGGAGCTGTAGTGGCAGTTGAGGCCTTTGTTGAGGAGGTCTTCTTGGTCCAGGGTCAGAATGGTGTTAGTCAGGTTTATGTATCCTTTTGTTGGTTTGGGAAGTTTTATGTTTCCGCCATAAAGACGGGCAAGGTTTTTTATGGTTGTGTTTTCGGCTTGTCTTCTGTGTTGTTCAAGGAGTTGTTCGAGGGCTGTGTTGATTTCGGCTTTGAGGTGGTCTGGAGGGGTTTCGTCTTCCCAAATCCGAAGAAGAGCGTCTCGTTCTTTACGAAGGTTGTTGGCGAGCTCTCGTTTTTCAATTATTTCGTCCTTCACCAGTTATTCACGAAACTGGAGGGTGCTGGTGCGATGTCTGGCATTCTCGTGAAGTTTTATGTTGGTAAAGCCAGGTAATAAATTTTCTTTAATACATACGAGGTTGAAAGAAATGGCAATTTTTGCGTTGGAGATTTTATTATTCAAAGTTTCCAGGTCTCTGATGAGTTTTCGCTGGATGGCAGGAAGTAGATGAATGAGATGAGCAAAATTCATGGTGATACAGGGTTTCATAAATGTACATGATGATACAGGATATACGACGCGTTTCACTGGACAACCAGCATTATCAAGTAAAGGTTGAATGATATAAAAGGTAATCAGGAAAGGTATATATAGAGGGTGGAGGATCAGAGGAGGCGAAAATCAGGGGGCAAAAGTCTCCTATTGGTGGAGGGGTATTCTAGGAGTGCAAAAGTGGGAACCGCTTCACGCAGGCGCACTGGATGCGGAATGGTGTTGGTCGGGTGGTGGGGTCAAAGCTGATTGGCTGCGTGTCGAGGGGCGTGGCCTAAGTTGTGTGGTCCGTGTGGCGCCGGCAGAAGACGAAGCTGAAGGAGGTAGCGCGGGGGACTGCGTCAAGGGCACCGGGGGGCGAGGAGGGGCGTTAGGTCCTGTAGGGTAGTGCCTTTTGGCAGAATGAAGGATCTGAAGGTCTAGAGTTTGGTTGTTGATGTTAGGATGTAAAGCTTGGATATATAACGCTTCGAGTATAGGTAATCTCCTTGGGTCACGTTCTTTATCGAGTATGGTGGTGTGTTTCTCTAACTCGTTGCGTGTGAGGTGAGGGTGGTTGGGGGTGAGATAGTGGTCTTTTATGGCTCCAGCCTGAAGGTGAAGAGTTAACCGACGTGAAAGACGAGTCTGCGTCATGCCAATATAGGAATGAGGTCCACAGTCCTCATAATTACAGGTATGTTGGTAAATGACATGATCGTCGGTCATCAGGCTCTTTTTCTTGGTAGAAGCTGGTTTGTTGCGGAGAACGAGGTTGGAGGTCTTGGGGGATTTGTAATAAATTATTAATTTGATTTTGTTTTCCGGGTTGGTTGGGTGGACATGCTTGGAGATTATTTCTTTTAAGACGGCCTCGTCATTTTTGTGTTCAGAGGACATGTAATTGCGGTAGAAGATCTTAATTTCATTGGGGGGGTCAATGTGGGGAGGGCTTTGGGTGTACCATTTTTCAAGATGGTGGTTGATGGTGCTGGAGATGTCGGAGTTTGAGTATCCATTATTCACTAAAACTTGGGATAGTCTTTCTAGTTCCTGGTGGGTGTCGGCCCAGGTAGAGCAGTGCGTGAGGGATCTCCTTACATAGGCGGAGATGGAGGATAGAAGATAATGGCGGGGGCATTCACTATCGCCGTTGAGGCAATGTCCTGTGTTAGTTGGTTTAGTGTAGACGGTAGTTTTGAACCCATGGTCGTTCAGAGCTACGAGGATGTCGAGGAAGGGGAGTTGTCCATTGTTAGATTTTTCAAAGGTGAAGTTAAGTCCGGAGGAGGTCATGAAGCGACGCTGGAGTACCTGTAGTTCGTGGAGGTCCTTGATTTGCACGAAGATGTTATCCACGTATCTACATAGACGGCGGGTCGTTGGGCAGCTAGGAGCTTTTCATCGATGGTACCCATAAAAAAGTTCGCAAAAAGAATCCTAGGGGCTGCCCATCGCCACACCGTCTATCTGCTTGTACATGTTGCCCAGCCGCAAAGGAAGGGGGCCTCCTTGGTACACAGCTCCAGTAGTGTTTCAGGGCCTTCTCGGGATGTCCCCAGTGTTGGTGTATCAGGGCAATGGTAAATTCGACGTAGAATCATGTCAATGGTCCTATCCACTGTCACGTTGGTGAACAGGCTTTCTACGTCGAGGGAGGCGATTTTGTGGTTGTTGTTCCCGGGGGGGCGTCTCGTAAAAATCCAAGAAATCGTGGGCTGAGTTAAGGTTGTATTGGCTGGGAACGTAGGGGGTGAGGAGGTTGTTCAGGGCCTTGGCGAGATGGTAGGTGGCAGTGGGGACTGGGAGAATGATGGGGCGAGGGGGTTCCAGGTTTGTGTTTTGATGGTTCCGTACGCCAACCAGTATTATCCAGACGATTTTTTAAGGTGGACCCCTCTTGTTTGGCTGATGGCGGTGTTGGCACGTGGGGGCACGTATGTTGATTTCCCCTCCAATGAAATTAAGATCTTCTACCGCAATTACATGTCCTCTGAACACAAAAACGACGAGGCCGTCTTAAAAGAAATAATCTCCAAGCATGTCCACCCAACCAGATCGGAAAACAAAATCAAATTAATAATTTATTACAAATCCCCCAAGACCTCCAACCTCGTTCTCCGCAACAAACCAGCTTCTACCAAGATAAAGAGCCTGATGACCGACGATCACGTCATTTACAACAGACCTGTAAATTATGAGGAGGGTGGACCTCATTCCTATATTGGCATGACGCAGACTCGTCTTTCACGTCGGTTAACTCTTCACCTTCAGGCTGGAGCCATCAAAGACCACTATCTCACCCCAAAACCACCCTCACCTCACACGCAACGAGTTA
>CM064506.1:31889-81889 GCA_032716605.1 Paralithodes platypus
CATGGTTTGTTTTCAGATGACTATATATTACTATAGCCCCACCCATCCACCTCTCCCTGTATTGCTAACTCAGCTATTACGAACATTTTGTAGCAACACATTTAATTACGAAGATTTGGTATTATCATGGTATTAATTTGGTATTAATTTGGTATTATCATAATGATGAGAGAGAGAGAGAGAGAGAGAGAGAGAGAGAGAGAGAGAGAGAGAGAGAGAGAGAGAGAGAGAGAGAGAGAGAGAGGTGAAATAATGTCTAAGGATATGCTTCTTGATGGATGATGTCACTAACTTATACTGGCACATCTTTGGCTTGTAAGAATGGACTAAATAAACATGTAATACATAGAGAGAGAGAGAGAGAGAGAGTGTGAGAGTGAGAGTAATAGGAGGAGATAGAGACCATACCACTAATGCCATATGTATGAAATACCGCATCTCGTTGTATAAATAAAATCTCTTGTCCTAGTCTGGGAAATGTAATCTGGCAGCAAGTTTGTGGTGGTGGCTGAGAGAGCCAGACAAGGTTATTGGGTTAGAGAGAGAGAGAGAGAGAGAGAGAGAGAGAGAGAGAGAGAGAGAGAGAGAGAGAGAGAGAGAGAGAGAGAGAGAGAGAGAGAGAGAGAGAGAGAGAGAGAATAGAGAGTACAAAGAGAGTACAAAGGAGTCACAAAGAGAGTAACAAAGGAAATCAAGCAAACAACAGGTCTAGTGACCCTTCTCTAGGTTTGCTTGTCCTCTCAAAACACTGAGGAACAAGTGTTCAAACAGTGGTTTAGAGTTTGTAAGGGAACATTGGAAAGGGAACTACCCTGCCCTAGCCACTAACGTGGCAGGACTAGGAAGTTAGCTAGGGGACATATGGGTTAGTAAACTGAGGGGAGGATAAAATAAAGTTTATTCATTTACAAACGCAGCAGTCAGTCGCGGGTTTGATGTGCGAGATATTTGGGTCTAGGCGGAATTTAAATGATCAACGGGTGGCTGGTCAGTCCTTATAACGTCTCTGGGAAGCCCCATTTCCACAAGTTGACAACATCGATTTGAATGAAGAAACTTCTTAGATTCGTTGCGAGTTAAAAGATTTACCAATAATTTTGCAACCGTTTTCCCCGCGTGTAATTAGATTGGTCCGATAGTGAAGTACTTTCTACAGTTCATATTGTCGATAGCCTTTGATGATTTTTGTGAACACTTGAAAAAATTTTAAATCGCCTCTTAAGTCTGCGCTGGGTTAAAGGAAATAGATTTAGATTCTCTAAAGACGCTCTTCCGTATGGTTTGTTCTTTTAGGCTAGGTATCATTTTTGGTACACTCTACGTTGAACTCGTTCTAGCTTGTTTATATCTTGTTGGTAATAAGGGCACCAGGATTGAACGCAGTATTCAGAAAGAGGGCGGACTAAGGAATTGTAAAGTGGTTAGGATAACTTCTTTGGATTTATGCTCACAATGAACCTTCCCTAAAGCCAATTATTTGGTTTGCCTTCTTAACAACTTCTGAACATTGTTTACCAATCGGTTTTAGGTTTACTCGATATTGTTTACTCCCAGATCAGTTTTCTTCCTCTGTTTACATTCTTAAAGCTGAGTGCCCTTTAATATCGAATAGTTTGCTTTCTCATTTTAGAGTATCCGACATGTAGTTACTTTACATTTATCCGCATTGAAACTCATTTGTCCAAATTTGTTGCCCAACATGAACAATTTATCTAGATTGGTGTTGCATATCGGCAACTTGTTCTTTTGAGAGTACGCTATTTTATGCAATTTTTGTAATCGTCAGGCCAATTTTGAGATTGTACAGGTGAGACCCTCATTCTATGTCGTTGATGTAAATTAGAAAGATATATTTTGTCCTATAGTACCGATCCCTGGGGTACCCCGGTACTATTACATTGTGTTCCATTTAGATGCCTTACCGTTTTATGACTACTCTTTGCTTTCTGTTCGCTGAGGCCAATTTTCTATCCATTTCAACACACCGTCCTTGTATTCCATGCGCTTTTAGTTTTAGCAGTAAACGTTTGTGGGGAACTTTGTCAAAGGCCTTTTGAAAATCAAGGTATATAATATCTACAGCGTTACTCTCATCGTAGAGGTTAAGGATATCTTTGGAAGAAGTCTAAGAGGTTTGTTAAACAGGAACGTTTTTTTAGCGAAAGCCGTGTTGAGTATCTTAAGTAAGTTATTTGCCCTCTACGTGATTTACGAGTCTGTCTCTTATGACCATTCTAGCATTTTACATACAATGAGTTAAGCTAATTTGACGATAGTACTGGGTAGGGGATTTGCTGCCTTTTTTGAATAGGTGTTACGGGCTATGAGAGTTAAGACTGCAGTCAGTACAAAGAGAGTAAACAAAGGAAATCAAGCAACAACAGGTCTAGTGACCCTTCTAGGCTGCTTGTCCTCCAAAACCTGAGGATCAAGTGTCCAAACAGTGGTTTAGATGGGTAGGAACATTGGAAAGGGAACTACTGCCCTGAACTAATGTCCGTGGTAGGATTAGGAAGTTAGTAGGGGACAGATGGGTTAGTAACTGAGGGGGGGCTAAAATAAAGTTATTCATTTTACAAACGCAGTCAGTCGCGGGTTTGATGCGAGATATTTGTCTAGGCGGAGTTTAAAATGAATCAACGGTGCTGCAGTCTATAACGTCTCGGGGAAGCCCATTCCACAAGTTGACAACTCGATTGAAGAAGAAATTCTTAGATTCGTGTGAGTTAAAAGATTTACCAATAATTTTGCAACCGTTTCCCCGCGTTTAATTAGATTGGTCGATAGTGAAGTACTTACTACAGTTCTTTTTGTCGTAGCCGTGGATGATTTTGAACACTTGAATTAAGTCACCTCTTAATCTCTGCGCTGGGTTAAAGGAAATAGATTTAATTCTCTAAGACGCTCTTCGTATGGTTTGTTCTTTAGGCTAGGTATCATTTTGGTAACTCTACGTTGAACTCGTTCAAGCTTGTTTATATCTTTTTTGGTAATAAGGGCACCAGGATTGAACGCAGTATTCCAGAAGAGGGCGGACTAAGGAATTGTAAAGGGTTAGGATAACTTCTTTGGATTTATGCTCAAATGACCTGCCAATAAAGCCAATTATTTTGTTTGCCTTCTTAACAACTTCTGAACATTGTTGACTCGGTTTTTAGGTTACTCGATATTGTTACTCCCAGATCGGTTTCTCTGTTTACATTCTTAAGCTGAGTGCCATTTATCGAATAGTTTGCTTTCTCATTTAGGTATCCGATATGTAGTACTTTACATTTATCCGCAGTGAAACTCATTTGTCAAATTTGGGCCCAACATGACAATTTATCTAGATGGTGTTGCATATCGTCAACTTGTTCTTTTGAGAGTACGCTATTTGCAATTTTTGTACCGTCGGCAAATTTTGAGATTGTACAGGTGAGACCCTCATCTATGTCGTTGATGTAAATTAGAAAGATAATTGGTCCTAGTACCGATCCCTGGGGTACCCGGCTACTTACATTGGTCCATTTAGATGCCTTACCGTTTATGACTACTCTTTGCTTTCTGTCGCTGAGCCAATTTTCTATCCATTTCAACACACCGTCTTGTATTCCATGCGCTTTTAGTTTTAGCAGTAAACGTTTGTGGGGAACTTTGTCAAAGGCCTTTTTGAAAATCAAGGTATATAATATGTACAGCTTTACTCTCATCGTATAGGTTGAGGATATCGTGGAAGAAGACTAAGAGGTTTGTTTAAACAGGAACGTTTTTACGAAAGCCGTGTTGAGTATCGTAAGTAAGTTATTTGCCTCTAAGTGATTTACGAGTCTGTCTCTTATGACCATTTCTAACATTTTACATACAATTGAGGTTAAGCTAATTGGACGATAGTTACTGGGTAGGGATTTGCTGCCTTTTTTTGAATATCGGTGTTACGTTGGCTAGCTTCCACTGATCAGGCATAGTCCCAGACTGCAAGGATTCATTGAATAGCAATGTCAGTGGTTTGGAGAGCTCATCCTTAGCTTCCTTTAGAACTCTAGGCGAGATTGTATCAGGTCCAGGCGTTTTATTTACCGTGAGTTTATCTAAAAAATTCAATACTTCTCTCTCTGTAACGGTGATATTGCTTAGAACATCTGAATTATCAATCTGAATCGGCGATGGTGTAGGGATATCACTGAGGTCTTCGGTTGTAAAAACTGATGCAAAGAAGGTATTGAGGGCATTACTCATTTGTAGAGAGAGAGAGAGAGAGAGAGAGAGAGAGAGAGAGAGAGAGAGAGAGAGAGAGAGAGAGAGAGAGAGAGAGAGAGAGAGAGAGAGAGAGAGAGAGAGAGAGAGAGAGAGAGCGCGCGCGTTACAATTTTTTTTTTAAATAGAAATGCTATCCCCTGAAAGGGAGGATGCTTTGGATTTAGAAGTGTATTGAAGAAAATCTGGAAAACATTCTTTTAATCACCCGCCTAGCCAACTATCTAAATGTTTGGCTGTCGGAAAGTTTTTTACACTATGGTCACCCAGCTAAACTTTTGCCCTCCAGCCGAACTTTTAGTCTTCGGTCGCATCTTTATCTCTCCAGTCGAACGCTCTTCAGTCGAACGTTTAGCTCTCCATTTGAACTTTTAGCTCTCCGGTCGAATATTATGCTCTGCAGTCGAACTTTTAGCTCTCCGGTTGAACTTTGAGCTCTCCGGTTGAACTTTTAGCTCGCAGGTCGAACTTTTAGCTCTCCAGTCGAAATTTTAGCTCTCTGGTCAAACTTTTAGCTCTCCAGTTGAAATTTAAGCTCTCCAGTCGTAGTTTTAGTTTTCCGGTCGAACGTTTAGCTCTCTAGTCAATATTTTAGCTCTCCAATAAAAATGTTAGCTCTCCGACCGAACTTTTAACTCTCCGGTCGAACTTTTAGCTCTCCAGTCGAAATTTTAGCTCTGGTCGAACTTTTAGCTCGCTGGTCGAGCTCTAGCTTTCCGGTCGTAATTTTAGCTCCGGTCGAACTTTTGGCTCTCCGGTCATACTTTTGGCTCTCCGGTTGAACTTTTGGCTCTCAGGTCAAACGTTTGGCTCTCTGTTCATACTTTTGGCTCTCTTGTCACACTTTTGACTCACCGGCTGATCTTTTGACTGCCCTGCATAACTTTTATTTTGCTGCCCAGAGGAACTTTTGGCCACTTGAACAAACTGTTGGCTGCCCATTGAACTTTTGATCGTCTGGTCAGGCCTACCCACTAAGTTTTTACTGCCCTGCCAAACTTTTGGCCATCCCTGATGAACTTTTAGCCATCTCAGCAAAATGTTGTCTGCTTGGCCAAGTGTTTTGTTGCCCCGTCGAAACTTTGGCCACCAAGCTGAACTTTGAACTCAAGAATGCCCAGCCAAATATTTGGCTGTCTGGTTGCCCTGCTAAAATTTGGCTACCCTGCTAACCTTTTGGCTGTCCTGCCGGATATGTCTGCCCTGCTGAGGTTTTCACTACTCACATGAACTTTTGTTCGCTCAGCCAAAAGGTTTGATGTCTGACCAAACTTTTGGGCTCCTGGCAGAACACATGGCTGCCCGGTTGAAATTTTGGCCGCCTGGCAGACTTCTTTGTCCAATGGCTGAAACTTTTAGTTGCCCAGCCAAACTTTTGGATATCTGGCTAAACCTTTGGATATCTGGCCAAACTTTTATTACACTGCCAAACGTTTAGCAGTGCTCCTAAACGTTTCACTGCCCTAGCGATATATTTGAGCCACTTTTGGCTACTCAGAAACACTTTTGGGGCCCTTGGCCGAAGTTTTGACTGCCCTTATTAAATTTGAAAACCCTGTTGAATTGTTGGCCTCCTGGCCAAATGGCTGCCTGGTTGAAATGTTTGCCAGCAGCCACTTTTGGATTTTGGCTTCAAACTTATGCCTGCCGGGTCGAAATGTTAGCTACCCGGCTGGTTCAACAAAGTTTTGGCCTTCCAGCTGATCTTATCACTGCCCTCCAATACTTTTGGCTACCCGACCGAACTTTTGCCCTCCCGTCATATGTTTTGATCTCCTTCCCTGACTTTTGACCATCTGCGTACTGTCTAAACATTTGGGCAGCCGATCAAATTTTGTGTTGTCCACCTGAGCTTTTGAATGTCCAGACAAGTATTTAACTGCCTGGCCATGAGGGAAGTATGGAAGAATATTGAATGAGGGAAGGATGGAAGAATATTGATATTATGTTTATCAGAAGAAACATGGTTACCGGGAACTACATTGGTATTCACACGGCATAAGGTTTGCTACAGTTGAAGGAGATACTCGTGATGAAAACAAATAGTATATGCCGAACACTCATTGCAATGTATATACAAAATACCACCCACCCTAATTTACGTTAATGTAAAAGTATTTGAGAGAGAGAGAGAGAGAGAGAGAGAGAGAGAGAGAGAGAGAGAGAGAGAGAGAGAGAGAGAGAGAGAGAGAGAGAGAGAGAGAGAGAGAGAGGAGAGAGAGAGAGAGAGAGAGAGAGAGAGAGAGAGAGAGAGAGAGAGAAGAGAGAGAGAGAGAGAGAGAGAGAGAGAGAGAGAGAGAGAGAGAGAGAGAGAGAGAGAGCGAGAGAGGAGAGAGAGAGAGAGAGAGAGAGAGAGAGAGAGAGAGAGAGAGAGAGAGAGAGAGAGAGAGAGAGAGAGAGGTATGTGTGTTTGTGTTGCATGCACGTACGCCTGCAGGATTGTGTACAAGGGTTCTTGATGTGTGTGCCTGTGAGGAATTGTGTGTTTATATACGTATACAGTATAGTGTGCGTGCCTGTGTGTGTGTGTGTGTCTGTTTGTTTATATACGTATACAGTATAGTGTGCGTGCCTGTGTGTGTGTATCTGTTTGTTTGCATGTGTTAGTGTGTGTATGTCTGTTTTCTTTCTTTGCCTGCCTGTGTGTGTGCTTTTGTGGTTGTGAGCTTGTGATGGTGTGTTTTTGTGTGTGTGTGTGTGTGTGTGTGTGTGTGTGTGTGTGTGTGTGTGTGTGTGTGTGTGTGTGTGTGTGTGTGTGTGTGTGTGTGTGTGTGTGTGTGTGTTTACATGCGTTAGTGTGTGTGTCTGTTTCTATTTCTTTGCCTGTCTGTGCGTGCTTTTGATGATGATGTGTTGGGGCGTGTCTCGTGTGTGAGAGTGTGTGTGTGTTTACACTAGCTATCAATATTTACACTGCTTCCATTTGCAATTTCTTTTGGAGGCCATTATGTATACTGTTTTACTATTTTATCAATATATTTTGTTTGTATTTGTAATGTAGTTGAGTAAGACTATGTACTAATTATACATTCTCTCTTGTTCCAGGTTGGTGTGGTGAGGGATTTGTACAGGATATTGTTGGCTGTGGCGCTCTCATCACTGTAAAGTATCATTAATGTTCAATTTGAAGGTTGCGTGTATTGTGTGGTTATTGACGTCTCTCTCACTGTTTGTCAATCACTAGAATTTTTTATAGAGACAATGAGTGACAACAACAAAACAAACAATCCTTGTGCCTAAAGTCATCCTCCATTCACAAAATGCTTGTAGCAACTGGATTTTAACTGTAGACTGTAAGTATGTGGATGGCAACTCCAAGGAAGTGAATTCCATAGACTAGTAGCTCTGAGGATAAATGGATTTTGATAAGCAGAACACATTGTGGAGGAGACTGTTTCCAGCTGCCCTAGTACTGCGGGAAAATATTTTGAGAGATGGCCCAATTAAAGCATGTCCCTCGGAACATTTGCTCAGAAAGTATCTGTAAAATAAAGCAAGGGATGTTGAAAATACAAACTTACGAACAACTCTTGAGAAACTTGACTTCCTTCATTTGATAAATACATACTGTAAATGTACTTTGCTTTAAATTCATATTTTTAAGTCCTCCGTGCTTGCTATACAGTATAGTAAATTGTAATATATATATATATATATTGTTTGTATGTATGTATGTAATATAGCAATGCTATATCTGTACTTTTGCTGTTCTTAATAGATACTCGGGTATTAGTTATATGTGTCCTTGCATACCCTCCCTTTGATTAAGTAGTGAAGATAATGGTAACATAACCAAACACCCACGAAGTCTACCCTAAATACTTGGTGTTATATATGTATACAGTATATATCTATCTATCTATCTATCTATAGCTATGTGTGTGAGTGTGTTTATAGTTTGCTCCCTAGACCGCTATCAAGCTTTAGAAAACACTCCCTAAGACCCCCCTTCAAATTAACTTTAAACATTTTTCGGTACATTTTGTTTTCTATGTGTATGAAGGAGACAAAAGGCAGGTTGCCTGTAACGAATGTTTCCCCCAAAGCCAAAAGAGTGACAGAGCAAAATTCAAGGGACGTTGGGTCAAAATGCTTGGATACACGAGGTTTGACGCAGTCCAAGTCATAGGATGTAGGAAAGATTGATTGAGGGAGAGTGTTTCAAAGTTTACTTGTTGAGTAGAAGAATGACTGAGAATGTTGCTAATTCTTGGATTGGAGAGCTGGACAGAATAGGAGTGGGACTGTGTGGAAAGGCGGGTGCCTTGCATCCGCACATTTTTTTTGACTTGATTCTTTCGAGAAATGTGGTATGAGTGGAACCTCCCTACACATGCGAACAATACTCGATACATGGGCAATGGCCTTAATATTGGTAATGAAATCTGACGAAAGGTCTGAAAATCACCAAACTAATGGGGCGAATGTCTTAAAATCTAAACAAAATGATGGGGCTAAACATGAGAGAGATGAGGTTAAAAAAAAGACCTTTCCCTTAAATCTAGTTAAAATACATAGCCTACTTACGTTACCCAGCAGCCAAGCCAGTGACCTAATTTACATTTTGATGAAGTTTGTAATGTGACTTCCCTGTCCTTGTGTAGAATGAACCTGGTCTTGTTGATGGAGGAAAGATGTGGAGGTAGTGATTAGGAGGGAAAAGACGGGGTGGGGGGGGGGGGGGGGTACTTTTACGCTCCAAAGGTATGTTCCATCTTCATAATGTTTAACTATATTTTTCTACCTTGGGGCAGGAAAGATCCGGGGGTATTCAATAGGGAGAAGTGAAGGGAGTGTGTCTACAGTTACGATCCTAAGGAATGTCCTATCTTCATTTTATTAACTATGCTTTTGCTACCTTGGATATATACAGTATATATATATATATATATATATATATATATATATATATATATATATATATATATATATATATATATATGTGAGCGAAGGAGACAGAAGGCAAAGCTGCCTGTAACAAGTGTCTCTCCCTAAGTTAAGAGTGTCAGAGAGCCAACTTCAAGGTACACTCGGATACCATAGTCTCTAGCCCACTCCTCTCTGGCAAGAGGGGAGGCCAGGACCCTTACTGGACGGCGGCCCACAGTGATAGCTAGGGGTGGGGTTGAGGGGAGAGGGCAACGCACACACGAACACACTGTGAACCATTTGAGGTCTCTGAATCCTGCCTTAGCCTCACAAATAAGTATGACATTTATCTAAGATTATTATTATTGCAATTATCAATATTACTATTATTATTATTATTATTATTATTATTATTATTATTACTTAGATACAAGTGTCATAGCCAAGATTTAACTGATATACTCATTTGTTCATGCATCTCTCACATTCTCTCTCTCCGAGTTCATATTAACGTCTTACTATTTATATTCATATAAATGTATGTTAATATATATTGTCTTGGTATTTATTACTTTATTTTTTCATCTCACAATTATGTTAACATTATTATGTATAGAGGAAACATATGCTTCTATCAAAACAATCCATGCGCGTACTGTAGGTTTACAGTGAACACTACGAATCACACAACATGCTTCAGACTGAAGTTGAATTCATGGGTATTGATTTACCTGCGTAGGAATGAAACTTCTCTAACAGTAAGGATAATGAAAATCTTTAAATTGTTATACTGATTACCCTATATGAAAGATATAATTCAGAAAGTTACCAATGACATATATGACTTTGATTACTTATTCACACCCACACACACACCCACAAATGTTTCTAATGAAGTTCTATCGTATTCCTATTCCATATTTCCTTTCCAACACCTCCCTTTCACTCTATCTCACTCCCTCTTTGCCTCTCACCACCACAACCACATCTCACCCTCTCCCTGTTTCTCTGCCTCCCAGTCTGTTACCCCCCCCCCCCCCCACACACACACACACTATCCTTCTCTCTCTCTCTCTCTGTTAGTGTGTTCCAATCTGCCATATATATATACTGATCTATCTTGAAGCCTTCCCTGAACTTCAATTTTGCTAATAATAGGAACTGCACTACCTAATAACTAATGGTTCACACCGGTTGTTATACTTACTCATGCTAAAGAAAATATTGCATATGTTTGTTCTCAGTAGTATGGAATACAGGATTTTAAATAATGCGAAATGATGGGACAAATATCAAATAACTACAAGAAAGTAACCAACAAAGATAGCTTCCTGGATTGCTTCACACAAATGCTCCACAGTGTGTTCGTGTGTGCGTTGCCCTCTCCCCCCCCAACCCCACCCCTAACCATCACTGTGGGCCGCCGTCCAGTAAGAGTCCTGGCCTCACCTCTTGCCAGAGAGGAGTGGGCTAGAGACTATGGTATCCGAGTGTACGTTAGAGTCAAAATGTCTGGACACACAGAGGTTGAAGCAGTTTAAGTCATAGGATAAGGGAAACACAGATTACAGAGAGAGAGAGTTCCAAAGCTTACTTGTTGAGTAGAAAAAAGCCTGGGAAAATTGGTTCACTCTTGGGTTAGAGAGCTGGGCAGAATATGAATGGGAGTGTGTTAAAGGCGGGTGCCCCTCACTCACCGTAAGGGAGAAGGTATACACTGAAAAAGCTCTGAAGAATATTGATTATTGTAATAGCAGTAGAAGAGTGAGAGAGATGCAACATGACAGCGTGTAGAGAGAGACTGTAGGGAATTAGTAAGAGGAAGTCAGTTGATGAGATGAAATGCTTTTGACTACGCTTGCTTTCGAGGTGTGTGGTATTAGTGTAGGCATATTTGCAATTTCGTGTATTTTTTTGTTAAAAGCAAAAACTCACCTGATTTTGTAAGAAGGTATCATAAGCTTTAAAAAAAATTAGGGTGTAATTTTTTCGGAACATTCTAAGGGTATGAAATCCAAGATGGCGTCCAAAATGGCCGCCGAACACTAATAATGCGATATCTTCGCGAGTACACGTGATACAATTACAAATAAAGTGTCTAAATATATGTTTTCTGAGACCAGGAATCTAATGGAATCATCAAATTTATGTTATATGTATGATCTACATGCCAAATTCCAAAATGGCCACCGCACACCCGCAATGTAAGCTATACCTTCTCACTTTGCATGCATTACCAAGCCAACAGGATTTTGTAATTACAAACCAAGTATCTATTTAAAGACATGTATTTTTCACAAAGAATACATAATTAACAAGCCAACAAACAGATCTAAATAAAATGAAATACTTGAATTACTGTTCAATCTCTTAAATCGTTTTTCATTTAGTAGTTTTAACAATGGATATCAAGTGAATTATTATTTTGTGAATGTCATAGAAAGTAACACCTCAATCTTCACAGTCTTCATTTATCCCTGGTTGGACAGTTTTGTTGTTGCAGCTGAAAACCCAGCATCCACAAACTTCCGTACATGGGATATTGTTCTTGCGACAGCTGCACCTTCCTTCGCATCCACGTTTGCACCCGCACTTTATGAGGTGCAATACTGCTTCAGGAGCTGGTGGATTCAAACAGCGAACTGGAGAGAAGTGACTTGAACCTGCATCAAATGTCCAACCAAATGCAGCTGGTGCTGGGAGGCACGGGTGAGTTTCACAAGCTTTTCTCCAAATCATGGATATGTAATGTGCTCGACGTATGTGTAAGTCCAGTGAACCAGAAGTTGGTGGGAGGTTTTCTCCTTTGGCTGCACGATTTGAGAAGAGGAACCAACAGAGCTCATTCACTTTTGTGTAGATTTTGGATCAATACAAAATACAGACAAAGCATTCCAACTGAGAGCATACATCAGCGGGCAGATCAATGTCATTCCCGAGCATTGCTAGTGCATCCAGGATGCCGATCAGACTTGTATGCACATACAAAATGTTGTGCCAGCACAGATGCACTTTGGTTCATAGATTCGGCCCTGCTGATTGTTTTAACCTGATGTAAACCTTGGATAGCATGCTTGCAGAAGAGTTGAAGCAAAGCAGGTGGTTCATAATTATCAAATGTTCCTTCGAATTTCCACGGGGTTGCGCTTGCAATGTCTTCTCAGTATTTTAGCTGCTTTCAGAAGGACTTTCACATCTTCTCTTAGGTCTTTTGTATCGGTGGCCAACGCACCAGCTAACAGTGTTTCCTTGGCTTTTGTAGAAAGTACTTGCTCAGGTTTGGTTTTGTCTGGAGGCCTGGTGAAGTGCACATCAGCGATGTTGTCCAAAATCAGTTGCTTTAAGTATGGTTTGTATCGCGGATTTTCGGGTAAAGGGAACCCATTGGCTTCTAGCAAACCAACATATGATTGTTCAATGTCATTCATATTCAAAGCTGAACTGTTAGATGGGTCTTTGATTTCAGTTTCCACCATGTCGAGCATCTGCAGGTCAGACATTAACTGTGCAAAATGAACATGCTGTTTTGGAGGTCTGTTAGCTTTTTCTATGTCTCGTTTTGCATGGCCTAAGCACAGAAAGTGATACTTCATGTCCTCAGCAACTGCTGTAAGAAGATCAGATGAGCCTACAACATTGCTCAGTCTGACTTTCAAAAGTTTTCTGTCTGTTTTTGACCAATGGTTTTGAGCTGAGCTCCCATGTTTTCAGTTAAGACATCGTGCAATTTGTCTGCTTTGTCTTCCTGACAAATCACACACATCTCCTTGTCGAAAGCCAGACTTCTGGTAGATCGCTGTGATGTGGAAGCACTTGTAGATGCAGCATCAGATTTTGGCGGTTGTCCTTTTGTCTTCTGGTTTACATCACTGACGCTGCCTGTCGCTTGTCCTTTCTCATATCTGGTCTTGGCTCGTTCAATGCATGTTTTATGTGTGAGATCCTTATAACATGTCTTGTGGTATGAAACACCATTCTGTAACAGTTCATGGGCAGACAAACCTTTTATGCGATTCTTTAATGCAGAGAATTCTGTTTCCCCATATGAACATCGAACATGAGTTGTTGTAATTACTTTCTCTACTGAAGGCAAAGAAGGACGAAGCACATAGTTTGTATAATCTGTTTGCTTGCTGCTCAACTGGCAAATAAAGCATAGTTGAAAATCCACCGTTTTTTACTTCTTGTTAGATGAAGACTCTGCCATTTTGGTACTTGCAGCCTGCAAAAGAAGAAAAGAATATGTTAGTATAATGATCACTATTTCACGCCACGTAATAACATAGTTATTTTGTATTTAAACAATGATGGCGTATCTAAAACACCATAAATATTCTTAGATACGCACATAGTTATACGCACATGTTTGAACATACATGTAAAAATAGATATACAAAGTTATATAGTTAACAATATAAACACATGTATATAAATACCCACAGAATAAACAAGGTGCACGCAAAGATGCGAGGAGACAACTAACATCGGTGTTACCAGATAATTAATCAAAATCAAAAGTAACGATTTCCGGCCGCCATATTGACATAAAAAATGCAGCCTCTGTCTGAAATTGTGCAAAATAAAAAGATTAGTAGTAAGGTGGAAGTTATTGTTATTATAGTCACCTCTATATACAAGTTCCAAGCAGTTCATGCTGAACAAAATATATTTAAACCACATTAATTTAATTTTAGCGTCAAATTTAGGGCGTTTTGGCGTTTTAGGGTGGCGGCCATCTTGTATTTCAGGCCGTTAGAATGCTCAGAAAAAATGCCACCCTAATTTTGTTTCATGTTTATAGTATCATCTAACAAAATCAAGTGAATTTTTGCTTTTAACAAAAACAAATACACGACTCCTTTTTTAAATGACAAATGTGCCTACACTATATGGGTGGAACCTTTAATCTACGTAATTTGTGGTTAGATTTTTAGTTCTTCATTATTGTTTGAGAACAAAATATATGTTTAAAATTAGATCAGATATGAATAGGTAAATTGAAATTTGTCTATACTATAGATCTCATCTAGTGAACTGTCAAGTATTAATTCAGCAGCTCAAGGAATATGCGACAAATGTATTTTTTATTACCCCCCCCCCTTCTTCCCCCCAACATACACATTCATAAACAAACACTCTTGCAGGGTTAGGTATGCAGTTTCCCTTTTCAAATATACTGAGAGATTGCTATATAGCTGCCAAAAATCAGTTCAGTATCATATTTATTAAAGTGAGGCAGACCGTTTTTCTGGACCCCCTTCTCCCCAATGTTTACCTCCACTAGTTTTGAGATTATAAGACGTTCGACCCATTAGTTTGGCGATTTTAACACCTTTCGCCCCATTTCGTTGTCAATTTTAAGACCTTTCGTGCCATTTAGGTGTCGATTTTTTCCTGGCGAGCGACAGCGAGCCTGCAATTTTAAGAGGAACCGGCCTTCGGCTGGGACATTTTTCTACCGAAAAATTGACAAATTTATCTTGAAGAGGGGTCTAGGGGGTGTTTTTCTAATCTTGATGGAGGTCTAGGGAGGAAACTAAACAAATATATGAATAAATGAATTGATAGACCAAACAAACGGTCAATCTCCCCTTAAGGTTGACAATCAGTATTTCCTACGTATACAGTAAGCAACCTTGGGTGTCTCAGGGTTGGCATGCTGTTTAAGGGAGCCCACCTCGTTTTTTTTATTTTTTATTATCTTACTCTCCTTTTCTCTCTTTCTCTGGCTTGTATCCATTCGGCCCCATTCAGCCTACTGTTTGAAGACGCTTACCTTACCCCCATCCAGGTGTCAATATTTTATTGGCGAGTGGTAGCGAGCCAGCATAAATATATTTTTGTTTTGACAGCAAGCTAAATTTGTACATTTTTCGATAGAAAAATGTCTCCGGAGAAGCCGGATTTCTCCATACAATGCTGGCTCGCCATCGCTTGCCAGGAAGAAATCGACACCTGGATGGGGATAATCGTCTTAAAACAGTTGGCTGAATAGGGTCGAATGGATACAAGCCAAAGAAAGAGAGAAAAGGAGAGAAAGATAAAACAAAAAGCCGGTAACACCCCCTTAAGTTCCAAAGTAGTGCAAGGAATTTGGTGGGTCATACCTAGTTGGTGGGTCATACCTAGTTGGTGGGTCATACCTAGTTGGTGGGTCATACCTAGTTGGTGGGTCATACCTAGTTGGTGGGTCATACCTAGTTGGTGGGTCATACCTAGTTGGTGGGTCATACCTAGTTGGTGGGTCATACCTAGTTGGTGGGTCATACCTAGTTGGTGGGTCATACCTAGTTGGTGGGTCATACCTAGTTGGTGGGTCATACCTAGTTGGTGGGTCATACCTAGTTGGTGGGTCATACCTAGTTGGTGGGTCATACCTAGTTGGTGGGTCATACCTAGTTGGTGGGTCATACCTAGTTGGTGGGTCATACCTAGTTGCAGCTCTTATCTGTATCACCAAAAATATTACAACTGCAATTCAAATTTGTTTTATCCCCAGCTTATCTTCGCTGCTAAATCCCCAAGAAAAAGATGGAACATGACAAAAACATCAGTCGATAATCCATAGGTCTTCGCCTCCGACGCAGATGAAATGTCGTCCTATAGTCTATTCGCTGTAAGTAGGCGAGAAATCTTGATTCTAACCTCTTTAACTCAATAACGACTGGGGTAATTGAGCTAATATTTCTACCATTAAGGAAGAGTCAGTCAAGGAATAGATGTGGAAATTTACAGCCAATTTGCTCTAGCCCTTTTTGAGTTACAGAGGATAGAGGTCATGATTTCTCACCGACTTACAGGCAAAATGTCGTCCTAGTTCCCTTTGTTGTGACCGTGAGTTGGAAATTGAACTCTCCTGTAAATGCCAGCTGCCTTTCCAATCCACTTAAGGGGAGATGGGCTGCTTTTTTCGTCTATTAATTCATTTATTCCTTTATTTCATAGTTTCCTAGCTAGACCTCCATCAAGCTTAGAAAAACACTCCCTAGACCCCCCTTCAAGATAAATGTGTACATTTTTCGGTAGAAAGATGTCCCGGCCATAGGCCGATTCCTCTTAAAATCAAGATACATCATGTATCTTCCTTACAATGTCAGGCTCGCTATCGCTCACCAGGAAAAAAATCGACACCTAAATGGCACGAAAGGTCTTAAAATTGACAACGAAATGGGGCGAAAGGTGTTAAAATCTGTCCACCCACACATGCTGCACAGTCCAGCCTTGCTTCTCTTTTTAAGGGGAGGAAGACCGGTTTTCAGGACCCCCTTCTCCCTAATGTTTAGCCCCACTAGTTTTGAGATTTTAAGACGTTGGTTTCATTAGTTTGGCGATTTTAACACCTTTCACCCCATTCAATACCCTTCGTGCCATTTATGTGTCGATTTTTTCCTGGCGAGCGATAGCAAGCCTGTAATTTTAGAAGGAAACGGCCTTTGGCCGGGAAATTTTTCTACCGAAAAATTTACAAATCTATCTTAGAATATGTCTAGGGGGAATTTTTTCCAAAATTGATGGAGGTCTAGGGAGGAAACTAAAAACATATATGAAAAAATGAATTAATAGACCAAACAAACAGCCACTGTCCCCTTAAGCCCTTGCATATGTTATCAAAGGTATTTTGCAATCCAAGTTTCCCATTATCCAAAATCGATGAAAGGAACCCACTTGAGCCCTCCCTATCCAGTTCATAGCGGTTTACGGTTAAGGGGGGTCACCTGTTTTTTTTTATCTTTCTCTCCCTTTCTCTGGCTTGTATCCATTCGGCCCCATTTAGCCAACTGTTTTAAGACGTTTATCCCCATCCAGGTGTCGATTTTTTCCCGGCGAGCGATAGCGACCCAGCATTGTATGGAGAAATCCAGCTTCGCCGGAGACATTTTTCTATCGAAAAATGTACAAATTTAGCTTGCTGTCAAAACAAAAATCTATATTCATTAGTGTCCATCATTGACGATATGCCTATTAATATAATAGCCTCCTTTCAAGCGCCTGCGGGTAGCCAGTTTGAAACTCCCGCCGCGGGGAATCAGGAGTACTACATCAGGAGTTTCTCCATCTATCTACCCGTCAGGATCTCCCAGCGGACTATCCCTTATTCTTCAACAATACAAAAATCAACCCTTCATCTTCTCTCAATATTCTTGGTGTCTCTTTTTCTTCTGCTCTCATTTGGAAGGACCATATTACCAGTCTTGCTAAGGCAGCCTCCCAGAAGCTGGGTGTGCTCAACTGCCTTAGGGGGTTCTTTTCCCCTGCACAGCTTCTTGCTCTGTACAGGGGCATAGTGCGCCCTTGTATTGAGTATTGTTCACATGTGTGGGGAGGTTCCTCTCACACCGCTCTCCTAGACAAAGTTGAAAGGAAGGCCTTTCGTATCATTAACTCCCGTCCACTCACCAACTCTCTGCAATCTCTCTCTCTCCGCCGCAATGTTGCATCTCTCTCGCTATTCTATCGCTACTATAATAATCAGTGTTCCTCAGAGCTATCCCAGTGCATACCACCTCCTTTACGTAGGGCACGTGGTACCCGTCTTGCAACTCAATCCCACCCCTACTCTGTGCAACTCTCCAACCCAAGAGTGAAACGTTACTCTCAAACTTTCTTCTACTCAACATCTGAGCTCTGGAACTCTCTCCCAGAATCAGTCTTTCCCTCTTCCTATGACTTAAATTGCTTCAAACTCCGTGTGTCCAGGCATTTTGGCTCGAACGTCCCTTGATTTTGGCCCTGTCATCTCTTTCAACTATGGGGGAGGCACTCGCTATAGGCAGTTATGCCTTTTGCCTCACTCAATCACATAGAAAAAAAAAAAAAAAAAAAAAAAAAAGTGTAACGCTACTTCTCTTATGGAATCGTCTTATGATTGGGGTATGCACTACGAAAAAACTTCGTAAAAAATAAAAGGGAAAAATTAAACTCAAAACTTGTTTTGCAATAGCTTTCCATCTCGTGGATTTCTTGCGCGTGGATTCTAGCCCAGACCGTGGCAAGAGAGACGCCATTCCGCCTTCTCTTCCCCGCGTCCATACCAGTAGGACGTGCGTGCCTGTGCTCTGCCACATTCTTCGTTCGCTCGCTTTTAGTGAGTCCTTGCTCATTTGTATTTATCTGAGTTGTATTGAACAGGTTTAGACTAGCTAGCACAGGCTACCCCATTGGTATGCCCGCAGGGAAGTGTTAAAATAGGGTGCTATTGTGCAGGCGCCTACAATCTTCTAGGATCAGCGCCGCATGTGTTTTTTGTTTATGTTTTCTACGCCTTAGATATTGCTATCAGCTACTAGTTAGGAGGCTCATCTATCTGCAGGATTAGGCTTCTGACCATCTATATGAGGCAGTTGCTTTTGAATTATTATAGCAGACGCCCTGGTCTAAGAGTTGTCACACGTGGTGTGGGACTTTCCATGGTTCGAGCCTGCTTTGCCCCTATCGCGGGGCCCCCCCGTCAGTTGTCACAGTAGTGTCTTCAGGAGGTAAGGTAAACTACAAGGTGTACGATTACTACAAGCCTCGTGGTCAGCCTCATTAGGGGTCTCCGTAGAGTATAGGGGTTGTTGTTATTAATAAATGCTATTTTTATACTATTATAACCCTAGATAGCCCTCGTTTATATGTGTATGTATATTCAACACATAAACAGGGAGTCAGGAGACGTCCTGATGGTAGTGTGGGGTCTTTTGGGGAGTTCTGACTTTCACATACAAGTCGACCCTCCCAATGTTTTGGCTCGTTGCCTTCCGGCGTTCTTTCTACGTACTGACGCCTAACCTCGCCTCGCAGGCGAAAGGTTTAAGCCAAGAAATCCCGGCGTGGTGTGCAGTACCACGAACCTCCCGGCGGAAAATGATAAATTCCTAAGGGAGTAATCTCGGCCTGCCGAGCGAACTCGCCCAAACCGATAGCCTAGCACGGCATGACTTTCTTCGCCCGGCACTAACAGCACTGTACTTTCATGGCCTGGTGCTAACAGTCTAGTGGGGTTATTTCTATCTAGACCATAGTCAACATAGTTTTAACGGAATAATTGGGCCAGTGACATTTTGTCACAGGTAAGCAGATCAAGAGGAAATTAAGTTTTCCTAAGACAAGTCAAGCGGAAGGTTAGAGTAGCAGTGTGCTATAGCTAATTTTCCGGCGGACTTGAAGGATTGGATGTTTAACACCTCTCAGGTTATCCTTATGAGCATTGATTCCTGGAAATTTCTATTTCCAGATTTCGTCACTCCAGTAGCAGTTCAGGCAGCAGGTGAGGGAGCCGATTGTTTATTATATATGTGAATGATTTAATTAACACAAATTTACTATTTAAAACAATTATGTTTGCAGACGATACAACACTTTATGCCAGTCACAGCAATTTAAATACTCTAGTGCAATCAGTGAATAATGAACTAAATAATGTCTATTGTTGGATGACCGCAAATAAGCTAACCTTAAATATCGACAAAACAAAATATATTATTCATCACAGAAAAAAGAATGTTCCTCCAAATGTAGAGTCCATTAAAATAGGATATTCAATGTTAATAGAAGAGCAAAATATAAAATTTCTTGGTGTTGTAGTGGATAGGCAATTGACTTGGCAGTCACATATACAAACATTAACAAACAAGATAAATAAACAATGTGGTATATTATATCTAACTCTACTTAAACAACTTTACTACTCCTTGGTGTACCCTTACTTTTCATACTGTCACACAGTTTGGGCAACCGCAGGTAAAACTAAGATAGAGAGAGTCAAACTAGCGCAAAAGAAAATTATTAGGACAATCACTTTCAAAAGAAAATATGATCACACAAATGAATTATTTAAATCTCTAAGGCTTTTAAAATGGGAAGACATAAACATATATTGCACTGCTATCTTTGTTTATAAAGCCATTAATAATTACAATCCCATAAATATATTTAATTTTCGTTTAAATGGAAGATATACCTTAAGAAACACAAGAGATTTAGAAATTCCATTATTGGTATCAAATCAATCTCAAAAATCGATTCATTATCATGGTGTAAAGGTCTGGAATGCACTGCCTCGGCATATTCTGGATAAACCCTCCCTGTCTAGTTTTAAGATGTTCCTCAAATCATTTTTATTGAGTAAATATTAAAACACCCGTCAAATTGTAAGTTACTTTTGTGCTGAGTATGATTATGTGGTGTAAGTTTATGGGTGCGAATTGAAAGAGTATATATTATATGTATGTAAAAATGTAAATTAATTCGGGTTAAATTAAGGTGCCTTAACACCTTACGAGCGGCCTATGCGGTTTATTTATGTGTACCGCACAGCGGGGTGTTTTTAGCCAAAATAGGGCTGTTTACGTGATCATTTTCATGCCTAAATAAGACCCAGAACGTAAAACAAGTACCTATCCCTGAAAGGGCATAAACAGAGCTTTCGAATGACACCATAACGATCCTTGTATGATGGATAGTTTTCTTGCAATAACCGTGCAACGCGAGTGCAAAAAGCAGGTAATTCGGTACTTTCAGTACATAATTGAGTATGTAGCGAGTGAGAGAGGGAGGAGGGAGCTGAGATTTGTGTCAGTAGGTTCGCCGCGGTGGTCTGGAGCAGTCATACGCTCGCTAGTCTCCTGCCACCACTTGTCTCTCTCTCTCAGCCACATTACGTGCTGAAATTGCCACTCGAGTTATGTCGAGCGCCGCCACATAGTCCAGCTTTATTTAACTCGACTTATGTTGCTCGCCGCTAAATAAGGGTTAAAGAGAGTTTTCTCTCATAAGGCTTAGCCAGTTGATTTCCATGTATTTAAATTCTGAACTTATTGTATATCTGAAGGCTAAATAAATATATTTGAATTGAATTGAATTGATCACGGCGGGGGGGGGGGGGGTCTAGCTCCATCATGCCTCGCTTTTTTCTGTGCGCTACACTTAACTGTTCTCTTCTCCCGGTCTTTGCCCATAAACATTGTATCAAATGTGTAAAGTGCCTCGACAGATCTAGAGGACTTTGGCTGTTTAAGAAATTTACGGTTTGCTCAGATCTCCGGTCAAACGTGTTTGAGAAAAAGGACCTTTCATGCCTAGTAGCCCTTCAGGAGATTAAGACAATCTTTAAAATCTACGCAAAAGATGTGGCCCATAAGGCATTGATGTGTGATGACGAAACATTGTGGGAACACTTAGTAATTTAATCTCCAATGTCTAAAGCAACGTCAGCTAGGTCGACTCCCAAATCTAAAACTAAAACTAAAGCTTTGTCTAAGGAATTGGTTAGTAGCGAGAGTAGCGACAGCGACGAGCCAACCCCCCCCGACCGCCGCAAACGAGGACGATCGCCTTCGCCGAGGACCAAGTTAAGGTCCAGGTCAAGATCACCTCATAGATGAGACCGCCAATCTTCAGTAGAATCGACGGCTAAGTCTAGTAAAAGAAGGCGGGAAGAATCTGTGACTTCGACCCCTAAATCAGTGAGTGGACATAAAAGTTCCCACATGAATGAGACGTTGTCTCGACGCCAGCCTATGCCGGCGCCGCGGCCACTTTCCTCCGCCACTGCCTCCATGTCTGTCAAATCAGGAAATTCGGAGGCGGGGACTGAGGAGACTGAGTCAAATCCCAGGGATGGGCTGAAGGAATTTGCTATACCTAAGGTAAATCTTGCCGCACCACAAACAGGTCCACCAATAGTGTCACAATGGGTGCTGGCGGAACAATATAGGGGTTATACACCATGTACCGTCCAACATTATGACATGTCACAAGATAGTATTATACAGGAATCCCAACCTCCCGCCGTGCCTAACAGAAGTGTTTGGAAACAATTAAAACCACCACAGGCACAAATTGGGTTTCAGGGTCAAGACAGACAGAGGAGCAATGATAATATTCCCTCTTCATTCCCGGACTTAGTGTGGCCGTTGAATGAGCCGATAGTTTTACAAAGGCAGAAAACGCCGGAGGTTGAGGAGGCGCCGGAGGTTGTGGAAGTCCCAGAGGAGGTAGAAGATATACAAATATCCTCAGGACAACCAGTGAACGAGGAAGGCTCTGAGGCGGGTTCAGAGTCCTCCCGGGGATCTCATAAATATGTAACTACAGATGACCTTCATGATATCTTGCATAAAGTAATGAAACAGTATCATATCCCTAGTTCTCAGGTCCCTTCCACTTCGGCACCGGTAGCTCTCCCAATTGAATCAACAGTGAGACCCTTACATCCTACCACATTTCAATCTAATACTACCATATCCCCTCTTAACGTCAACCAAATGACCACCACGGCGAGTGACACAACAATGTCCGCCGCCTTGACAACTACGAATGTCCGAGTTATCACGGATATCACACCTCCTCCCCTAAACAAAATTTCACATAGAAAAGGCCCTATGCCGCTTCTATATGGGCCTGACTGCTCATGGGTTCCGGCTATAGCCAAGAACGTCCACATGGCACAGACAACAATTATTATGTTCCTTCCAACAACCAACTCTACTCCTAAAATCGATTAATGAAATTACAAACACATGTGGCAGTCCGTGGATTCGAACCCAGGACGCTCACACCGAAAATCAACACCTTATGCATCGCACCACGAAGACAGTTAAAGGATGGTGGACACTGCCTATGATTTATTATGCAACTTCGAATCCTGCATATCCATCTAAGCATGTACACACATCCCAACTGCAACTCACGTAGACTATGCATATGTGAATGGAAATATCGGGGGAGATTCTGGTCCCGAGTGACTGGACCATAGAGGTGAGCAAAAGCATGGAACTAAGGGCTAAGGATATGCAAGGTAGGCTACTAGATGTTACTATTAAGGCTATACCCAATGTCTATAACCCGGATTTCTTCGTATATTCGTCAACTCCGGCTTTGCCCCCTGCCTCATCTGCAAGACTATTTGCAGACTGGACAAAATCTGACGGCGTCAATGACATGAAAGCTCTGAACGCATTAACGCCGGAATTGGATACAATTCCTATCCTAGCTAGACCAAACACACAGTCCGGTGTTGCAGGTGGGGCAGATGGGTGTGGGTCCGTGGAGGGACTGGGAAGCTGAGGCGCAACAGTTTGCAGCTACCATTACCACAAAATCATTCCACCAAATTCCTCAGGAAACCCACTCTTGGTTCTCACTCCCCATAAATAAGGCAGGAGGGGTGTCCCAAGCTCTCTTTGATTTTCTTTCGGCCCCCAAGCTTGCTCTCTATGAGTTAACACCTTACGAGCGGCCTATGCGGTTTATTTATATGTACCGCACAGCGGGGTGTTTTTAGCCAAAATAGGGCTGTTTACGTGATCATTTTCATGCCTAAATAAGACCCAGAACGTAAAACAAGTACCTATCCCTGAAAGGGCATAAACAGAGCTTTCGAATGACACCATAACGATCCTTGTATGATGGATAGTTTTCTTGCAATAACCGTGCAACGCGAGTGCAAAAAGCAGGTAATTCGGTACTTTCGGTACATAATTGAGTATGTAGCGAGTGAGAGAGGGAGGAGGGAGCTGAGATTTGTGTCAGTAGGTTCGCCGCGGTGGTCTGGAGCAGTCATACGCTCGCTAGTCTCCTGCCACCACTTGTCTCTCTCTCTCAGCCACATTACGTGCTGAAATTGCCACTCGACCTATGTCGAGCGCCGCCACATAGTCCAGCTTTTTTTAACTCGACTTATGTTGCTCGCCGCTAATTAAGGGTTAAGGGAACCTTTCTCGACTCCTCCCCCAGCTCACTTGGATAGAGATTTCAAATTAAGAAACCAGGCCTATAGAATTTTTTCCCAATATATTGTAAGCCGCCAAATAGCCCAGTCCCTCACACGGACTATCTCAGGTATTGAAAATCAAAATGTAAGGCAGGCCACGGAGTTATCACGGCGGCTGCTCTTACAAAATTCAATCCAGTCCCTAGGTGACATCAGAATAGCCTTACTAGAGGCTGTTCGAGCATGCCAGGACTTGAGGGTGTTTATGGTTAAAAAATTACTGGAAGATATTGGTCGCCGGGTGACTCTTTCCCCGGTCTTGACTTCTACTCTCTTAGATTTAGATACATGGAGAGCAGTGTACAATTTGGCAGGTAGCTTGCCGCAGAGTACCTCCCAGCCTAAGAAGGACTCGTTCAAGAAACCATACTCCAAACAAAAGACTGGAGGCAAACCTTATGCTAACATTGCTAAACAGTCCTTTCAGGACCCCCGTCCTTCCCCACAGCAGGGAGGTACTCGGCAAAAGCAGAAACAAGGTAAGCCTCACAGTAAGTGGAACAAGAATAAGTCACAACACAAGTCAAATCAGGGGACAACTTCTGCCAAACCTAGCCAACCGTCTACCTCTGCCCCCAGCACCCACAAGAAACTAGTCAATCAAACTCTCTCTCACCTGGGGCCTATCACAGGCAAGTTGGACTCGAGTGTAGTTCTGCTGAACAACCCCAGTCTAGTGACGGGGTTGTTTCGAGCATGTCTCAGGGCCTGGCCCCGGCGAACATGGGTGCGGACAGTGGCACGCAAGGGGATCACCTGGCGGTGGCTCCGGCGACCTCGTTTACGTCAAGCTCTAGAAGTCAACAATGTTTCTTTAGAGGTGGAGTCACTAGTCCAGGAAATGGTCACCAAGCATGTCATTGTCCCAGTAGATTCAACTTGCCATGTCTTTACGTCCAGACTATTTCTTGTGCCAAAGAGGGACAGTGTGCAGATGCGACCAGTAGTAGATCTCTCGTGTCTGAACACTTGTATTCAAAATTCAATCTTCAGGATGCTCACAGTGAATCAAATCAGACTCACCCTCCCACCGCTAGGCTGGATGTGTTCTCTAGACCTGACCGACGCCTATTAGCATGTCCCGATAAACAGGAGGTTTCAAAAGTTCCTCGCCTTGAGGATAAGGCAAGAGACTTATGTCTATCAGAGAATGCCTTTCGGTTTAAATCTGGCACCAAGAATATTCACGAAATTAGTCCGGCAGGAACTTATGCCAATGTTAGCTCAGGGGATCAAGGTGTTATGGTACCTAGACGACTGGCTAGTAGTGGCGAAGTCAGAGAGTTTATGCCGTATCCATGTCAACCAAGTAATAAATCATGTGCAAACCTTAGGGTTCAAGGTCAACCTGGTAAAGTCGAACCTTGTCCCCACACAGGTAATTCAGTGGATAGGGCTGGTCTGGGACACAGCCAACCTTAGTATCAGTCAGAGTGTGGACAACCGAAACAGATTTCGCAGGAAATTGTTCGCGTTTCTCCACAGTCTGAACACGACGAGGAAGACGTGGGAGTCCCTGGTCGGTTCTCTCAACTGGATTCAACTAACTGTAAAGTTGGGCCGGTTGAAAGTAAAAAGATTAATCATGGAAGGCAACAAATGTTTCCCACTCTTACTGGAGGGAAAATTATGGCCTATCCCTCCATTAATTCACAACTTACTGTCGGTCTGGGCAAGGAAGGAAACATTGCACTCAATAATGACGTGGGTTTCTCCCCCACCTACGGTATGGGTAGACACAGATGCTTCAGGGAAAATAGGCTGGGGATATCAGTTGAATCTAGGCCACCAAGGTCAAGGTCTATTGTCCAAAGACGAGAACTTTCATATCAACAATCAAGAACTTCTAGTCCCTTCATTTTCCTCCAAGATCACGGCTCTTCTTTACAGGGAAAGTCAATAGCCTTTCGGATGGACAAATTGAATGCAGTCCACTGCATTCAAAAACAAGGGTCAACCAGGTCTCGCAAGTTGCTGGAATTGTCAGAAGAGATTTTTGCTCTAGCCGAAACGTTGAGCATACATCTTCATGCCTCTTACCTCCCAGTCATAGCGAACGTCTGGGCAGATGCCCTGTCCCGGAGACAGAGCACAGTAGTAGAGTGGGAGCTCAAGCAAAACATCTTCAACAAGATGATTGCAGAGTCATTCCGTCCACAAGTGGATCTATTTGCGTCCGAGGGAAACCACAGACTCCTTCTCTATCTATCCCGCCGGAAAATAACCGCGGCGGGGGGTCCAAACGCATTGTCGGAGAACTGGAACAAATGGAATTCAATCTATCTTTTTCCGCCTGACGCTTCACTCATGTGTCAAGTAGTTCACAAATTACGGGGTTACCGGGGCTTAGTCTCGATGATCGCGCCACTATGGCCAGCCCAGGTGTGGTACCACCAGTTGAAAACGTGGTGCGAGAACTCGGTGTCACTCCCGGTCTCGTACTTCCACTTGCAGACAATTGGCAACCTAGAGACCTCGCTGACTTTTGCCTTATGGACATTCAAAATGCCAAATTGCTAGCCCAGTACGGGGAGAGGGTGACTAATACATTTCTTAATCAGTATACTATGTATAGCAGGCGGCAATATCAATCTCATTGGAAATAATTTACAACCTGGAATGTAGAAACGGCGCAATCAGACTCATCAGTTGCTTTAGTCTTTAAATATTTGGATTATTTGTTTGAGCAAAATCGCCTTTCTGTAGTTACACTAAAGAATCACTTATCTGCCATTAGAAACCCCTTTTATAAGAACATAAGAACATAAGAAAATGGGAGTCTGCAGAAAGCCGATTGGTCTAAGCAAGGCAGATCCCTTATGACCTTATATGACCTTACCGGTCTGACCATACCGCAGGAGGAGGAGAAAGGGTTCATGAGAGCATGTTTCAAACTACGCCCACCACCACGGCAGCTCATGCCTACCTGGTCGCTGGACAAAGCTTTATTTTTGCTTCATTCGCGCAAATATAATAATGCGCCGGACTTTGAATCATTACTAAAGAAGGCTGTGTTCCTTATGGCTTTCGCGACAGGAAACAGGGTATCTGAGCCGGCGGCGATGAGCACCGAACCTAATTGCCTCAGGTTTGGGAGATTAAATGAGCATCTACGGATCGCGCCGTCTCCCACGTTCGTAGCTAAGAAAGAACACTGTGATCATGTATTTTCAGAATTTACAGTCCTGGCACTTAAACGCGGACATACGCATCACATTTTGTGCCCGGTTCAGGCTTTAATAAAGTTTATGAGGGTAGCAAAACCTCAACAACCAGGAGCCTTATGGGTAACCAACACAGGTACTCGCTTCACGAGAAGAAGATTAGCCTCCTTACTCGTAGAAGTCATTAGGGAAAGTAATCCCGGCATAGTGGGCAGAGTCCACGACATCAGAAAGTGGGCTGTCTCTCTTAGATTCTTACAAAATTATTCGATTGATGACATAGCTAACACTAATTTGTGGGCTTCAAATCATACATTACTGGCGCGATACCTGTCGGTGGCCCTGGATAAACCAAAGCTAGCCTGTGTAGCTTTACGACGGAGGGTCTCATGAGTCATTGTGCTATTAGTTACTAAGTTTAATCTCAGAAGAAAAAGGGGGTGCAGGTAAGCCCCAAGACCCTGAGAGCCCCTCCGCCGGAGGATGCGATAAGTTCACGAGCTAAGTTCACGAGCTGTGATACTTTATAAGTTGAGCTGGTTTTACAGCTCTAAAATATTTTCTATGCAAAGATACCTATGATAGTTGCAACTATATAGTCAATATGTACATATATAACATGTACAAATAAGTTTAAGGACAAAATATATGTTAATCACGGACAAGTTTTTGTTTCCCTGACAACAAGTTATGAATCTCGAGATGAGAATCAATTTTATGAATCTCGAGGTGAGAATCTTATCAAATATATAAAGCAGATCTTCTTCGAAGTAACACACTGCTTTCTATCCTTTTAAATTTTGTATACATTGTATGTAAACAATAAAGAACTCAAATTTGCTGTGCGATTCTTTTTTCTCTACCTATGGTATTGTTAGTGGTTTGATATTGTTACGAATGTCCCCCTCCAGTCTTGAGATATCAGGCATATCGTCAATGATGGAGGGGCCACTAATAAATTATAGGTTTGATCCCCGGAGGGGAGAAGAGAAAACCTAATATTTAGTAGTGGCCCCGAAATCATTGACAATGTAGGGCCCTCCCGTCCATCCCCTTCCCATTCGTTGATATCTTGAGTTTAGTCTTAATATGTCAGTGAAGGCGGAATGGCGTCTCTCTTGCCACGGTCTGGGCTAGAATCCACGCGCAAGAAATCCACGAGATGGAAAGCTATAGCAAAACAAGTTTTGAGTTTAATTTTTCTCTTTTATTTTTTACGAAGTTTTTTCGTAGTGCATACCCCAATCATAAGACGATTCCATAAGAGAAGTAGCGTTACACTTATGATGTAGTACTCCTGATTCCCCGCGGCAGGAGTTTCAAACTGGCTACCCGTGGGCGCTTGAAAGGAGGCTATTATATTAATAGGCATATCGTCAATGATTTCGGGGCCACTACTAAATATTAGGTTTTCTCTTCTCCCCTCCGGGGATCAAAGCTATAATATGCATGATGGCTACCGCTCGCCAGGCAAATATTGACACCTGGATGGGGGTAAATGTCTTAAAACAGTAGGCTGAATGGGGCCGAATGGCTACAAGCCAAAGAGAGAGAGGGAGAGAAAGATAAAAAACGCGATGTGGGCTCCCTTAACATGACCTCAGCTAAACTAAGTTAAACTAATATGCAAAGCTAATATTATCTTACCCTAGTTAACATGACGTAATCTAGTCTGACCTAACCTAAACTAACGTCATTTTACATTAATTCTGAAAATAAAATATAGTTTCATATACTTGGAGTAGATATTTCAATAATATGTTACCGAAATGGATTAACTTTTACATTTCTCACTAACTAAATTATTTGATTGTATACAGTTCGTATCGCCTATGGATAAAGATTAACACACACACACACACAGACACACACACACACACACACACACACACACACACACACACACACATACACACACATACATACTCATTACTATCTATATCTGTCTTTCAATCTGTCTGTAGTCTCTGTGTATATCTATCTATCTATCTATTTTTTTATCTATCTATCTATCTATCTATCTATCTATCTATTATTCAAAGCCGTGAACCAACTATGAGATAAATGTGCTTCACAATTCTCTTACTATGTACAAAGTTTTATGTAGCTTTTACGAAATAAAATATTGAGTCTGAGTCTATCTATCTATCTATCTATTTTGTTTATCTCTCTGCGAGCTGTACAACACAATGCCATATACTGAATGTCATAGATATGAAGGTTCACACATATACGTTAACTCCCCCCTTCTACCCCCCCCCCCTCCCTGCCAATACGGTATATATATATTGGTCGATCCATCACCTTGACCCACTCTATTGGTGATGTTGGTTAACAAGTATGTGATGGTTGTGTGTGTGTGTGTGCGTGTGTGTGTTAATGTTCATGAATAATTAGTTCACTTTTTAAATATTATAATGTATGGGTTTAAATATGGTACAGTACATTTATTGCGTCACTGTTACCATGGTGAGAGGAACATGAAGAGCCAGATACAGGTTATTGCGTCACTGTTACCATGGTGAGAGGAACATGAAGAGCCAGATACAGGTTATTGCGTCACTGTTACCATGGTGAGAGGAACATGAAGAGCCAGATACAGGTTATTGCGTCACTGTTACCATGGTGAGAGGAACATGAAGAGCCAGATACAGGTTATTGCGTCACTGTTACCATGGTGAGAGGAACATGAAGAGCCAGATACAGGTTATTGCGTCACTGTTACCATGGTGAGAGGAACATGAAGAGCCAGATACAGGTTATTGCGTCACTGTTACCATGGTGAGAGGAACATGAAGAGCCAGATACAGGTTATTGCGTCACTGTTACCATGGTGAGAGGAACATGAAGAGCCAGATACAGGTTATTGCGTCACTGTTACCATGGTGAGAGGAACATGAAGAGCCAGATACAGGTTATTGCGTCACTGTTACCATGGTGAGAGGAACATGAAGAGCCAGATACAGGTTATTGCGTCACTGTTACCATGGTGAGAGGAACATGAAGAGCCAGATACAGGTTATTGCGTCACTGTTACCATGGTGAGAGGAACATGAAGAGCCAGATACAGGTTATTGCGTCACTGTTATCATGGTGAGAGGAACATGAAGAGCCAGATACAGGTTACACATGATTATCACTTTCTGTACCAGCGACGTCCCTTATATATTATTCTAGCTATATATTCCTAAACTGAATACAAGCAATTAAGGGGGTTGACCTGCTTTTTGTTATTTCTGTCCTTTTATCTCTTTCTCTGGCTTGTATCCATTCGGCCCCATTCAGCCAACTATTTTAAGACGTTTATCCCCATCTAGGTGTCGATTTCTTCCTGGCGAGCGATAGCGAGCCTGCATTATATGAAGAAATCCGGCTTCGCCGGAGAAATTTTTCTATCGAAATATGTACAAATTTAGCCTGCTGTCTAACACAAATAAAAAATAAGCTGGCTCGCTACCACTCACCAGTAAGAAATTGACACCTGGATGGGGATAAACGTCTTAAAACAGTAGGCTGAATGGGGCCAAATGGATACAAGCCAGAGAAAGATAGAAAAGGACAGAACAAAAACAGGTCACCCCCCTTAAGTGGGGATGGTTATTTTTTTTGGTAATTTCTTTCATTTATTTATTATTTTTCTAGTGTCCTCCCTAGACCTTCATCAACATTTAAAAAAAAACACAGGATTCCCTTTCAAGATACATTTGTACTTTTTTCGGTAAAACAATGTCCAGGCCAAAGGCCAATTCTTCCTAAATTACAGGCTCGCTATCTCTCGCCAGGAATATATAGTCACCTAAAGGGCACGGAGTCTTAATATTGACAGATAATAGGGCGAAAGGTCTTAACATCGCCAATAATGGTGTCCAGAAAAAAACGACCATCTCCCCTTAACAGTAGCCAGAACGAAATCAAATAGATGTCGACGGTACAGACGGGGTTAATTATTTTGACACTTGATGAAATACTCCATTACACCTCATCTGTGAAAAGCCTACTTCTCTTTCTCACTTTCTCTCCTTGATCATTTCCTATCTCCATTCGTTTATTCAATTTTCCTACATGTCTCCTTTCGTTCCTCCCTGCAATCAATTAATTTTGTCAAAACCACTCGGGCTATGAGTGACTTACTTTTATAGGTAGAGTTCCACCTGCATATTTTCAATGGTCACTGTCCAGTTTCGCTCGATCTCATAATTTACAAGGTAGGTCGTGTTATGGTGAGCACAAAATAGTGAAATGGCTTGGAAGGGATGAGATAATACTTCCCTTGCTTTCCATATTATCTTTTTCCTCTCTCTCCTTCTTCCCTACCTTAATTTCTTTTTTTATTCATATTCCCCCCTCCATTTCTTTTTCGTTTCTTACTTTCTTTTATTGTATATATATATATATATATATATATATATATATATATATATATATATATATATATATATATATATATATATTCTTTCAGGCAGGTAAGATTAAAATAATAGGCACAGTTTGCATTATTGAGTTTTTTATTGATACTCTAAATTTTTCGTACAGTTTTTCTGGTATTTTCAGGAAGTTGGTAGAGGAGGTTTGCAAAGGGTTCCGACGTTTCAATGGGCGCAACCTTCATTATCAAGGAGAAGTGAAGTTAGAAGGTGATAAGTCGAGTTTATATAGGCGATACAAGATCAAGAGAGGGATTATTGTGCGCTAGCTGCACGCTGGTTGGCTAACCTAAGACTAGCTCTGGTAGGCTAGCCGGACGCAGGAGTGGGCGGGGCCTCTGCGTCGTTCGTCTGCGTGTGTGGAGGGGGCATTCCTGGGGGCATCATGGGGGTCTCGCTGTGGAAGGGCGTGCCGAGGGTAGGATCTGGCTGTATTCCGCTTGTGTGTTTAAAGTAGGTTGGTATGTTTGTATATATATAGCTTCAAGAATGAATAGGCGGCGTGATTCTATTTCTTTATCAAGAATAGAGGTGTGTTTATCTAAGTCGGGTCTGGTGAGTTCCTGATGGTGTGAGGATGTGTGGTAGTGGTCCTTGATAGCTCCGGCTTGAAGGTGGAAGGTAAGGCGACGTGACAGACGAGTCCTTGTCAAACCGACATAAGTGTGAGGTCCACAGTCCTCACTGTTACAGGTGTGTCGGTATATGACATGGTCCTCTTGTGACGGTTTCTTAGCGGTAGCCGGGCTGTTGCGAATGACTAGTTGTGATGTTTTCCTCGATTTGTAGTATATGGTGAGTTTAAGGTGTTGGTAAGGGTTCGTAGTTTTAACGTTGTTGCTGATAATGTCTCTCATTATGTTTTCGTCTATCTTGTGATCTGAGGACATGTGGTTTTTATAGTAAATGTTTATGTATTCAGTGTTTGTATTAGTAGGTATGTCGTTTTTGTACCATGTTTCAAGGTGTTTGTTGATGGTGTGGGCGATGTCCGAGTTACTGTACCCATTGTTTACAAGCACCTGGGTGAGCCTCTCGAGTTCCTTGTGTGTGTCTCGCCAGGAGGTGCAGTGTGATAGGGCTCTCCTGACGTAGGTGGCGATGGTGGACCGTAAATATCGCTGGGGGCATTCACTTTCGCCGTTGAGACATAATCCGTTGTTGGTGGGTTTGGTGTAGACAGTGGTGGTAAAGCCTGAGGTGTTGTTGTTTACGAGGACATCAAGGAAGGGGAGATGACCGTCAGAGGACTCCTCGAAGGTGAAGTTTAGACTGGAAGAGGCGATGAATCGTTGTTGAAGGTCACGTAGCTCCTGTGGGTCCTTCACACGCACGAAGATGTCGTCCACATATTATGTGCAGTAGATATGTAGATATATATATATATATATATATATATATATATATATATATATATATATATATACTGTATATATATATATATATATCTCTTTACGATTGTATTTTCAGTATGCCGTATATTTCACGTGAGGTAATACGTTCATGTTCTGTGGTTCTTATGGTCTAAGAGGTGTACTAATAAATCAATTAGAGCATTAATAATACATAGATTTTGAGGTGGGAAAATTGGCTTGTGTGGCATGGATCCCTCATACATATCTCGATATATATGCCTCCTAGGGCATGGTCATTGAAATCGGTACGCCACTCCATACTACTCTGTACGTGCATGGGATTGTACTCTTTTACAACCTGTTATACTCAGATTAATTCCATTTAACTCTTGTTTTATTCGGCATTTATATTCGACTGCACTCCATCACACCCCTAACAAACTCGGTTAGGAAGTGGAGTAGGACAGAGTGTTACTCCTTCCTACTCCGTTTTACCCCATCTTACTCGGTTCATTTGTCTCACTCGGCGCCATTTCTCCAGGAGTAGCACATAGTCGACACTCTTGGCGACTCGGCTCCAAGCTCCTGGATGTGGAAAGGATATGTGGTTGTTAAGCATTAGGTTTCTGTGTCTTTGTTATTATTATTGCTCTCTCTCTCTCTCTCTCTCTCTCTCTCTCTCTCTCTCTCTCTCTCTCTCCGCTCCGGAGCTACCGCCAAGTGTCAACAAGTACCACCGGGGGGCCCCCCCCCCCTTCAAACCCCGGTTTATGAGGGGAAATAGGGGTATAAAATAAGGGCCATAGGACCATCCCCCCCCACCCCCAAAACCCGTCCCAAATTTATTTCTAAAGTGCCGACGTAACAGACACTATCCTCAACCCCCACCAACACCTTGCAACCTGCATCATCAACATCGGAACACCTTTTAAGGGAAGTGACCACTCCAACATTTTGTACCTTTCGTTTTTGCAAATTCTCCCTCACTAACCCCAAATCATGGCACCGATAAGAATTAAATGCCCCTCCTGTAACAAGAACTACTACAAGGAATGGTATCCGCGTCATGGGTATCCAAATGCCAAGTGTTTTATGTGTTTAACTGGTGAAAACTTTTTGCTCTTGGAGTGCACATTAGAAGCACACAAGGCACAGGTTGACGAACTGAAGCGAGATAATCTCACACTAAAGGAGACTGTAGGTGTACTTTCGCATCAAAATTTCTTACTAAAAGAGCGAGTAAAGGACATAGAGAGTAAGCAAGTCGACGTTGTTAAATATCTTCAAAAAGAAAACCCATCCAATGATCTATATCAGACAGTAGTCAACAGGCGTAACAAGAACAAATCCCAAGGGAATGGGAAAGCGACACCAGGTATCCCTATCAAAAACAGATTTGTTGTTCTCGCCGAAAACAATGAACACGAGGTAACTGACCACGTGAATGGGAATGGAAATGGAAAAGCGACACCAGGTAACCCCATCAAAAACAGATTTGCACACGAGGTAACTGACCACGTGAAAGCAAGCTCGAAAGGCAAGAAAACTCCTGACAGGAAAACAACGAAACCATCAAATCACGGAGTCAGCGGGAAGGAGAAACTCACCCTAGTATATGGTGACAGTCTCATGCGAGGTCAAGGAGCTGCCTTTGCCACCAAGAACAGAGGAAAAAGGTCAGTAAAGGTCATTCCAGGCGGTAAAGTCGAACATATCTTGAAAGACATAACTAACTCCGCCATACCAGAGGGCACCTGTGTAGTCGTCAATGTTGGCTCAAATGACTGCTTTGACGGAGGTAAGGCCCCAATTAAGACCATAGAAAAAGATTTTGAGAACCTAATTAAAGTCATGAAAAGGAAGACCACGAAATGTGTGGTAAGCGGCGTCATACCCCGGATTAAAACAAGCTCATACGGACAAAATAGAGCCATAGAAATTAACAACGCAGTCAAGGTCATGTGCGAACAAGAGAAGGTACTGTATGTGGACAATTGGACCACCTTTGTAGGGAACTCGTCCCTGTACAGCGGAGATGGCATTCATTTATCAGAAAAAGGCGTTCAGCACATGAGTGACACCCTAAATCAAGCAACCTACATTGCCCACGAAAACAATGCCAGTCAGGACCGAGAAATAACTATGCTAATAGACTCCTCTGAGTATTGATATCGCTACCCCCGGAAAAGCCCTCCCACAACCCCACCCAATCAAACGCCACCCGCACAGTTAAGAGAAATAAATAACCCCGCCCAACCCTTCCAAGTCCATCACAACCATTTAAACGAAACCGTCAACCCCAATGGCCCACAAGTTGCGAAAACTTACCTACCTGAACCACAAAACAAACTAAACAACCCCACCCAAGCCAACCCAACCAACTGAATGAATTTGACAACCCGCCGCGGCTTCAAGTCACAACCCCAAACCCATCCTCACCAATAAGAAAAACAAATCCAGCGCATGCTGAGAGAAATGATATAAAAATAATATCCATAAATGCCTGCTCAATAAGAAACAAAATAGACGAACTCAAATGTCTGTTATTAAATGAGAAAGTTGACGTTATTTGTATAACGGAAACACATCTGAACCTTAAAAATAAAGATCTACTTCATGAATATCACATAGAGCCATATACATTTTTTCATAAAGACCGTAACAATGGAAAACAAAAATGTACGTTGCAACCTACTTAAACCCAGTCGAGGTGACTCTCCCCGAAAGTAATGCAGAAATAGTGTGCGTCAAAATAAATACAAAAAACATGAACTTAAATATCACTACAGCGTACCGACCACCGAGACTAACTGTTGCCGATGACACAATTTGTTATGAAATACTAGAGAAAACCCTTAATTCCGACGAAACAGTTTTACTAGGTGACTATAACCTCCCACTAATTGACTGGAATACCCTGACCGGAAAAAATGCTGAGTCACGCCTAATGACAAGCTTCATCCAGGACAATTTTTTTGACTCAACACGTAAAACAGCCGACGCGAGACCGGAATATATTAGACCTCGTAATCACTACCCAAGAAAATTTATTATCAAACCTGGATGTAGGTGAACATCTGGCAACGTCCGATCATAAAATCTTAAGAATCAACGTTATAAGCAAATATTCCTCAGTAAAAACAACAGGAATGGTTTCGGACTTCAAAAACGCAAATTATGACGGACTTAAGGAATCGCTATCAAACATACACTCAAACCTCATAAATATAAACGAAGTAAATGAACTATGGGGACATTTTAAGTCTACAATTACAGAAGCGCATAAACAATTTGTACCCATGAAACCAAAACGTAATACGAAATCAAGTATGCCCCCTTGGTACAGTAGAGACATTGGCAAGGCAATAAGGAATAGGAATCAACTCCACAAACTTGTAAAAAATAACACAAACACTGAAGTAATTAAAAACTTGTACAAAAATAGTAGAAGGGAAGTGAAAAAAATAATTAGGGCGAACAAACAAAATTACGAAATGACTATTGCCAGAGAAAGTGCCACAAACCCCAAAAAATTCTACAGTTACGTAAACAAAAATAAACAGATCAAAAGCGGAATCGGACCGCTAATAGAAGATGGCCAGACAATAACAGGTGACACAAACACGGCAAATCTGCTCAACAAATATTTTGGCTCAGTTTTCACAGAAGATATTATCGATCATACCCTTGAAAATAACACCTCAACTCATGTGATAGGAGATTTCACCATCAGTGTTACCGAAGTACAAAGCAAATTGAGTAATTTAAATGTAAATAAGACCCCGGGACCCGACATGCTCCACCCGAAAATAATTAAGAATGTCAAGGACGAAATAGCAAAACCCCTGACACATCTATTTAACTTATCACTACTACAGGGGATTGTACCGAGTGATTGGAAAGATGCGAACATTACGCCGATATACAAGAAGGGTAGCAAGGCCAAAGCGAGTAATTACAGACCAATTAGCCTAACTTCAATTGTAGGAAAAATCATAGAAAAAATCATTAGAGATAAGATAGTAGATTACCTCGAATCAAACAACCTAATCAAAAATAGTCAACACGGCTTTAGATCAAATAAGTCATGCCTAACAAATTTGATTGAATTTTATAACAAACTATTCACATATAACGACATGACGAAATCACTAGATATAATCTTCTTGGACTTTCAAAAAGCTTTCGACAAGGTGCCTCACCGAAAACTATTGGCTAAACTGGAGAGGATAGGTATCAAAGGTGAAATTCATTCTTGGATAAAAAATTGGCTTACAGACAGAAGACAGAGAGTGGTGATAAATGGAGTGGAATCGGAGTGGGAGCCTGTCACTAGTGGAGTTCCACAGGGTTCAGTCCTTGGACCGGTCCTGTTTCTCATTTACATTAACGATATCGATGTAGGGGTAAACAACACCATTTCCAAATTCGCCGACGATACAAAAATAGGAAATACAGTCCTGAACGAAGATGATAGAAATGCGTTGCAATCTGATTTAAACAAGATATCAGAGTGGTCGAAAAAATGGCAGATGCCCTTCAATGTCGATAAATGTCAGGTGCTGCAGGTTGGTAGCAGAAATATGAAATACAAATACGAAATGAATGGCAAACAAATAAAAACCGCAACGGTAATAAAAGACCTAGGGGTACTAATATCTGAAAACCTAAAAACTTCCGACCAATGTATAGCAGCTGCAAATAAGGCAAACATAGCATTGGGCTTTATTAAACGAAAATTTACATATAAACATGAAAACATAATAGTGCCACTGTTCAAAAGTATGGTGAGGCCCCACCTTGAATATGGTGTGCAGTTCTGGTCACCTTATCTGATCAAGGACATTGTAAGACTCGAGTCAGTACAGCATAGAGCGACGAAGATGATACCCTCATTAAGAAATAAACCATATGAAAAAAGACTTAAACGATTGAACCTGTTCTCATTAAAAAAGAGGAGGTTGAGGGGTCAGCTTATTGAGTGCTTTAAGATACTAAAAGGTTTCGACAAAGTCGATGTAAATGCACTATTCACATTAAACAATACTAATCAAACTCGCGGAAATGGAATGAAATTAAAAACCAAAAAGGCAAACCTAGATGTCACAAAGAGTTTCTTCACCTACAGTGTGGCGACAGAGTGGAATAAACTACCAGCGAGAGTGGTGGAGAGCGACACAATAAACGCTTTCAAGGGAAGGTTTGACCTCTATCTGCAGAGGGCTGGGGTGATATGAAAAAAAAAAAAATGTATGTATATGTATGTGTGTGCACTGTACAGTACGTATATATATACTGTATATATATGTATGTATGTGTGTATGTATGTATGTGTAGTGTGTGTGTACCGGTGTATATATGTGTATGTATGTATGTATGTGTATATGTATGTATATGTGTATATATGTATGTATGTGTATATGTATATGTATATATATGTGTATATGTATATGTATGTATGTGTATGTGTATATATGCATATATGCATATATAGTTTGTAAGGCCAGACTGCCTAGTAAGGACCTTGAGGTCTGTGTGGTCTGTGTATCTATGTAGCTCTATGTAGCTTTATGTAGCTCTCAGCACAAATAGCCGACTAAAATATTTGTGTCTGAGGGAAGAAGTTGAATTCATCAACCTCTGGGACAACTTCTACAACCAGCCTACTCTGTTCCGCAAGGATGGCACTCATCTAAACCCTGTGGGTTCAGCATGCATGGGTCGTCTCCTACACGAAGCAGTCCGCAGCCATGGATAAAAAAACGCCATCCGAGAAGAAGCAGCAGTGATATAAATCATCCAACGCCAAGAAAAAAAAAGAGGCAACCGAGGACCACCAGCGATAAGGACCGAAGACAGCGAGGACCGAGGACAGCCATGAACATAAATGTAGATCCGACAAGAACCAAAAATATTATTAAAGAGCGTTCCGTGAGTTCTAAAATAACAAATTTAAAGGTTTTCTATGCAAACGCTCGTAGTAGCATACGCAATAAATTTTCAGATTTAGAGGAGCTAGTGTTTACATAAAATTATGATGTGATTGGCATAACAGAATCTTGGCTCAATACAGAAGATAGAGACTTTTTAGCAGAGTATTCACTTCCCGGTTATGTAATGTTTGAGAAAAGCCGAATAAATCGAAATGGAGGTGGCGTTTTACTTTATATCAAAGAAAGTCTTAACCCTACCCTCTTGTCAAAACCTCAAAATGTGAACGTCGACGCATCTTTTGTGCTAATAAAGAATAATAAAGGTACAAAAATAATACTTGCATTAATATACAGACCTCCAGCTCAATCAGTGCAAACTGACCGAGAAATTTACGAACAAATTGCAGATGTAAGTAACTCACAAGATACCGTAATTTTTGGCGACTTTAATTTACCTGTGACCAAGTGGGGCGATACCCTTACTTCACACTCCGGACATGACTTATATACGAACTTGCAAGAGAGTTCGCTTTATCAATTTGTTCGAACGCCAACCCGTGGTAATAACGTTCTTGACATTGTACTTGCAACAAAAGAAGAATTAATAGAGAATTTGAATGTTGGTGATGAATTCAGTAACAGCGACCATCGTACGATAACTTTCACTTTAAATTTTACTAGTAACGAACCAAATAGTAACATCGAAAAAGTCCCTAATTTCAAGAAAGCAAACTTCCATAAACTTAGAGCTATGTTTAAAGAAACTGACTGGAGCTTTTTAATTAACAATAACGACATAAATACATCTTGGAAGTTATTCGAAACCACTTACCTAAAAGCAGTGCAAGACTGCATACCATCGAAAATACGGCGTCCAGGCCATAATAATAAGCCCAAATGGTGGAATAAAGATATTTCAAACTGCCTGCTTGCTAAAAAATTTGCTAATGATAGATTAAAATCTTCACAAAATGACGAAGAACGGGTGAAATATGTAGAGCTACGACGCAAAGCCAAAAAGTTAATTAAGCAAAGTAAAAAGACCTTAGAGTTACATATTGCGAATCAATGTAAAACAAACCCGAAAGAATTCTATAGTTATATCAGAAAGAAAAAAGTAGTTACTTCAACTGTTGGACCGTTAGTCGATGAAAATGGAGAATACACCAAAGACGAAGTACAAATGAGTAATGCCCTGAATACCTTTTTTGCATCAGTTTTTACAACAGAAGACCTCAGTGATATCCCTACACCATCGCCGATTCAGATTGATTATTCAGATGTTTTAAGCAATATCACCGTTACAGATAGAGAAGTATTGAATTGTTTAGATAAACTCAAGGTAAATACAACGCCTGGACCTGATACAATCTCGCCTAGAGTTCTAAAGGAAGCTAAGGATGAGCTCTCCAAACCACTGACATTACTATTCAATAAATCCTTGCAGTCTGGAACTATGCCTGATCAGTGGAAGCTAGCCAACGTAACACCGATATTCAAAAAAGGCAGCAAATCCCTACCCAGTAACTATCGTCCAATTAGCTTAACCTCAGTTGTATGTAAAATGCTAGAAACGGTCATACGAGACAGACTCGTAAATCACTTAGAGGAAAATAACATACTTAAAGATACTCAACACGGCTTTCGTAAAAAACGTTCCTGTTTAACAAACCTCTTAGACTTCTTCCACGATATCCTCAACCTCTACGATGAGAGTAAAGCTGTAGATATTATACCTTGATTTTCAAAAGGCCTTTGACAAAGTTCCCCACAAACGTTTACTGCTAAAACTAAAAGCGCATGGAATACAAGACGGTGTGTTGAAATGGATAGAAAATTGGCTCAGCGACAGAAAGCAAAGAGTAGTCATAAACGGTAAGGCATCTAAATGGACCAATGTAAGTAGCGGGGTACCCCAGGGATCGGTACTAGGACCAATTCTCTTTCTAATTTACATCAACGACATAGATGAGGGTCTCACCTGCACAATCTCAAAATTTGCTGACGATACAAAAATTGCAAATAGCGTACTCTCAAAAGAACAAGTTGACAATATGCAACACAATCTAGATAAGTTGTCATGTTGGGCCCAAATTTGGCAAATGAGTTTCAATGCGGATAAATGTAAAGTACTACATATCGGATACCTAAATGAGAAAGCAAACTATTCGATGAATGACACTCAGCTTAAGAATGTAAACAGAGAAACCGATCTGGGAGTAACAATATCGAGTAACCTAAAACCGAGTCAACAATGTTCAGAAGTTGTTAAGAAGGCAAACAAAATAATTGGCTTTATAGGCAGGTCATTTGAGCATAAATCCAAAGACGTTATCCTAACCCTTTACAATTCCTTAGTCCGCCCTCTTCTGGAATACTGCGTTCAATCCTGGTGCCCTTATTACCAAAAAGATATAAACAAGCTAGAACGAGTTCAACGTAGAGTTACCAAAATGATACCTAGCCTAAAGAACAAACCATACGAAGAGCGTCTTAGAGAATTAAATCTATTTCCTTTAACCCAGCGCAGATTAAGAGGTGACTTAATTCAAGTGTTCAAAATCATCAAAGGCATCGACAATATGAACTGTAGTAAGTATTTCACTATCGACCAATCTAATTACACGCGGGGAAACGGTTGCAAAATTATTGGTAAATCTTTTAACTCACACGAATCTAAGAATTTCTTCTTCAATCGAGTTGTCAACTTGTGGAATGGGCTTCCCCGAAACGTTATAGACTGCATCACCGTTGATTCATTTAAACTCCGCGTAGACAAATATCTTGCATCAAACCCGCGACTGACTGCGTTTGTAAATGAATAACTTTATTTTATCCCCCCCTCAGTTACTAACCCATCTGTCCCCTACTAACTTCCTAATCCTGCCACGGACATTAGTTCCAGGGCAGTAATTCCCTTTCCAATGTTTCCTTACCCACTCTAAACCACTGTTTGGACACTTGATCCTCAGTGTTTTGGAGGACAAGCAACCTAGAAGGGTCACTAGATCTGTTGTTGCTTGATTTCCTTTGTACTCTCTCTCCCCCCCCCCCCTCCCCCCCCGTGTGTCATGTTACCAACCAATTATGCGGTGGTTATTGCCGATGAAATGTGTCTCTGTTTATTGCAAATTGGCCGGGCGGTAGCGGCAGTCGTTTTTTTTTTTAACTGAGAAAACGGGGGGGGGGGGGGGGGTCTAGGGGAAGGACGCCTGGAGGTGAGGTGGGGGTACATATTTTGTATTCTTTTGGAAGGTTTGTGAAATTTTGTATTGGGGAGAAAGGGGGGTCAATGTGTGTGTGTGTGTGTATTTGTGTGTGTGTGTGGATTTGTGTGTGTGTGTGTGGAGCTTATGTATGTTAGTGTTGAATATGTACATGGATCGGATTTAAAAATGTATTTGCAGCGTCTATGTGAGTCTTCTAATATGTGAGTGAAAGATTGCATGTGTATAGTTACAGCCAACATGTGCATATGTGTGTATGTGTGTGAAAATTATATATATATATATATATATATATATATATATATATCTATATATATATATATATATATATATATATATACTGTATATATAATATAGATATATAGAGAGAGAGAGAGAGAGAGAGAGAGAGAGAGAGAGAGAGAATAATTTAGTGAGTGTGCATGTGTGTGTGTGTGTGTATATAGCTTATGTGTATTGGTACATTGGGTGTCCATGGTGGGGGACAGAATAGTGTTGATCGCGTGCTGTATAAATGTATAATTGTTTTAAAGTTATGGCCATTGCGTTTATTGCTCAAATATTGTTGACTATTTATGACATTGCACTATTTATTTATTCTATTATTATGCGGCCGAGTAACCTTGTGTTGTGGAATTGTTTGAAAGAGATAACACTGTGTTTTGTTGTGTGCTTTGTCGTGCTTTAATTTGTTTGATGCTTAGTTTTTCGATATAGCGTTATGTTAGTTGAAATTATTTTTTGGGGATTTGTGTGTATGTGTTTGTGTGTGAGTGTGTGCGTTAGTGTGTGTGTGTGTGTATGTGTGTGCGTTAGTGTGTGTGTGTATGTGTGTGTGTGTGTGTGTGTGTGTGTGTGTGTGTGTGTATGTGTATGTGTATGTGCATGTGTATGTGCATGTGTACATGTGTGTTTTACGTCATACTCTCTCTATCACTATAATGTTCTGCAGGTTTAATTTGTGTTACATAGTGTTGTATTCTTCTGGAATACGTTATGTTTACTGTTGCGCTATATTATATAATTATGTTTGGGTACAGCGAATGCACTAGTCTATGCATTATAATTAGGCCGAAAGTCTTGACCACCAACTCCTGTAACTAAAAAACAACTAATCAAGCTAATATTTCTACCATTTGGGAAGAGCTAAGGGTACTTCACACATTCACGATTTCCCTCTGAAAATCGGCGCAAACGTTCGAAAAGCAGCCGAATTTTGCACAAAAAGACCATGGGACGACAGTGTAAAGACTGTAACGGGTGGTAAACGACTGTGCCACAACGGCCACACGAGTGTCACGACTGGCAGCCACGACCGAGTAAGACCTGGAATGACGGTGTCACGATGGCAGACGATGGCGGTAGGAATGTACCACAACAGCGGCACGACTCTGTAGCGATGGCAGGCCATCTAAGTCTCCTCAGTAAACCTCCAACAAGCTTAAAAGAAATACCCGCAATACCCCCCTTCGAGATAAATTTATGAGTTATTCGGTAGAAAAATGGCCCAGTATAAGACAGGCTCCTCCTAAATTGCAGGCTTGTTATCGTTTGCCAGGAAAAAAATTGACACCTAAATAGCACGAAAAGCCTTAAAGTGGCCAAACTAATGAGGCGAATATTTGAAAATCTCAAAAGGAAATGGGGCTAAACATGAGGGAGAAAGGGGTCCAGAAAACAGCCCTTAAAGCAGTAAACCTTGACCTAAACTAAACCATCCTCGGTAGGGTCAATACAATGCTCTTTGATTCATAAAATTTACGCTATTGGTTATCGAAGCTTGGGGGAGTTATGAGAAGCAAGTATAAGGGAAATTATTGGAAAACGTTTTATTGTATTTCTTCTTTAAGGGGAGATGGGCGTATTTATTTGTTTATTGTTTTATCTTTTTATAATTATTTAGTTTCCTCCCTAGACCTCCATCAACTTGTAAAAAGCACCCCTTAGACACCCCTTCAAGATACATTTGTACATTTTATGGTAGACAAATTTCTCGGCCGAAGGTCGGTTACTCTTAAAATTACAGACTCGCTATCGCTCGCCAGGAACAAATCAACACCTAAATGACATGAAAGGTCTTAATATTGACAAAGAAATGGGGCGTAAAGTCTTAAAATCGCCAAACTAATGGGCCGAACGTCTGAAAATCTAAACAAAAATGGGGCTAAACACGAGGGAGACGGGGGCCAGACAAACCAGCCCACCCCATTTAACTCCTTGTGGATTATGTTACGTTTTGGCAGTTTATTCTGGCTATCATTAGACGATCTTATACAGTTGGAAAGAATCTGTGGGAAATAAAAGAGTGAAGACTATCTCAACCCTCCGACTTCACATACCCTTCCTAATTTATCGAGAGGACTTCCCTAGTGGTTAAGGCCCCATTAATTGCTCTTTCCATTCACATATGCATAGCCTACGTGAGTTGCAGTTGGGATGTGTGTACATGCTTAGATTGATATGCAGGATTCGAAGTTGCATAATAAATCGTAGGCAGTGTCCACCATTCTTTAACTGTCTACGTGGTGCGATGCATAAGGTGTTGATTTTCGGTGTGAGCATCCTGGATTCGAATCCACGGACTGCCACATGTGTTTGTAAATTTCATTAATCGATTTTAGGAGTATAGTTGGTTGTTGGAAGGAACATAATAATTGATATTGGTTCAGGGGTAATTTATCGAGAGGACTTCCCTAGTGGTTAAGGCCCCATTAATTGCTCTTTCCATTCACATATGCATAGCCTACGTGAGTTGCAGTTGGGATGTGTGTACATGCTTAGATTGATATGCAGGATTCGAAGTTGCATAATAAATCGTAGGCAGTGTCCACCATTCTTTAACTGTCTACGTGGTGCGATGCATAAGGTGTTGATTTTCGGTGTGAGCATCCTGGATTCGAATCCACGGACTGCCACATGTGTTTGTAAATTTCATTAATCGATTTTAGGAGTATAGTTGGTTGTTGGAAGGAACATAATAATTGATATTGGTTCAGGGGTAATTTATCGAGAGGACTTCCCTAGTGGTTAAGGCCCCATTAATTGCTCTTTCCATTCACATATGCATAGCCTACGTGAGTTGCAGTTGGGATGTGTGTACATGCTTAGATTGATATGCAGGATTCGAAGTTGCATAATAAATCGTAGGCAGTGTCCACCATTCTTTAACTGTCTACGTGGTGCGATGCATAAGGTGTTGATTTTCGGTGTGAGCATCCTGGATTCGAATCCACGGACTGCCACATGTGTTTGTAAATTTCATTAATCGATTTTAGGAGTATAGTTGGTTGTTGGAAGGAACATAATAATTGATATTGGTTCAGGGTAATTTATCGAGAGGACTTCCCTAGTGGTTAAGGCCCCATTAATTGCTCTTTCCATTCACATATGCATAGCCTACGTGAGTTGCAGTTGGGATGTGTGTACATGCTTAGATTGATATGCAGGATTCGAAGTTGCATAATAAATCGTAGGCAGTGTCCACCATTCTTTAACTGTCTACGTGGTGCGATGCATAAGGTGTTGATTTTCGGTGTGAGCATCCTGGATTCGAATCCACGGACTGCCACATGTGTTTGTAAATTTCATTAATCGATTTTAGGAGTATAGTTGGTTGTTGGAAGGAACATAATAATTGATATTGGTTCAGGGGTAATTTATCGAGAGGACTTCCCTAGTGGTTAAGGCCCCATTAATTGCTCTTTCCATTCACATATGCATAGCCTACGTGAGTTGCAGTTGGGATGTGTGTACATGCTTAGATTGATATGCAGGATTCGAAGTTGCATAATAAATCGTAGGCAGTGTCCACCATTCTTTAACTGTCTACGTGGTGCGATGCATAAGGTGTTGATTTTCGGTGTGAGCATCCTGGATTCGAATCCACGGACTGCCACATGTGTTTGTAAATTTCATTAATCGATTTTAGGAGTATAGTTGGTTGTTGGAAGGAACATAATAACTGAATACAATTATCTAATAATAGCCAGAAAACCGAAAAGAAATGTGTCATCGTATCTTGAGAGGGTTAAAGAAGGAAAACTTGATCTCAGCTAAAGCATCCTCTTTAGGTCTATAGTACAGTAATGCTCTTTGATTCATTAAAAAAAAAAAAAAAAAAAAAACACCCTTAAGACCTACCTCCCTTCGAAATATATTTGTATTTTTTTTCGGTAGAAAATGGTCTCGGCCTAAGGCCAGGTCCAAAACATTATAAAAGAGGCTCGCTATCGCTCGCTAGGGGAGAAATCGAAACCTAAATAGCACTAAAGGTCTAAATATTGACCAAAAATGGGGCAAAAGGTCTTAAACTCGCCAAACTAATGGGGCGAACGTCTACAAAATCTCAAAATTAATGAGACTAAATATGAGGGAGACTGTTGTTAACAAAAAACAAAAAACTCCCCTTACCCCACTCAAGATACGAGGACGCGTATATTTCTCCTGATTCTGGCTATTAGTAGACGATTTTATTCACTCTAGGAAGGAACTGTTGGAGTCCAGGGGCTAATTGAGATAGATTTGACCCAGTTGCTTTTTAGCGTACCTTCCAAACTTGAGTAAAATCATCTAATATTTGCCAGAATTGAGAAAAACGCCTTAGTTCATTATTGATTAGTTTATTTTGTTTACTTATGGGTCGCAAAGATCTATGGGCACTATTTCTTGTAACTCTCTCTCTCTCTCACAGACTCGTGCACGCTCACTCTTTCACATTCACTCTCACTCTTATTCTCACTCTCTCTCTTCATACAATCTTACGGCGAACCCTTTAACCCTCTCCGACATATGACGCGATTTTGAGCCGATTAGGGATAATTTAAAGCCTTTGTTACCATCAGGGGTATTTAGAAACCTTTAGTTTAGTTACTTCAACCTATGCAGTTGTCTTTGAGTTAGCTGTGGGCAGAAAACTAATTTTGGAGAGGTAATTATAAGAGTGAGAGAACTCTATTTCTAATTGCTAATCTGGCAACCTCTGCATCATATGAGTCTGAAGGGGTTAAGCACCCGTCACACTATGCCGATTTAAGTGCCTACGCTCCAGGACTTAAGGGTCATAACAAGGTCTTTGCCTACATCGCCGCGCGTGGTGAGTGGGCGCCAACTCAAGAGAGACGTGGGAGAGGTCGTCAGGGGCTTCAGGAAAAGTTTGACATGCACAACTTTCATAAGCTGAGCCGGCGGCTAGTGAGGTCAAGGAAATGGACGGGACGGGGTTGGTAGGCGGGCGGCGTCGGGCGGCGTCCAGTCGGCATCAGACGGTACAAGGGCGCCGACCTGTCTGCGTCAGACGCCGCTATAAGTTAGGTTGCCGTCAGGTGGCGACCCGGTAACGACCTGCGGGGACCTGCGGCGAGCCTACGCCGTCCCAAGGGCTCAGCAATATTTTTTAAGGCAACCCAACTGGATTGGGATGCCGTCAGACGGCGTCCAGCAAAATGTAGTCTATCGCCGCCTGATGGCGACCATGAGCAAAGATGAATGTCAAAAGTTTCTTGAGTTGCCGCTTGGCGGCGTCATAGGAGGAGGGCATCCCGTGAGTCCGCGACCTGGCAACATTGCACGTGGCAATGTCGCCGCTCGTTTGACGTCACGCACATATGGCTGTGTGCTGACGTGACGGTGGCAGGAGGTATACTGAGGTGAGGGGCGTCCTTGGTGTACCTATATATATACCTCCGACGTACCGGTTTGCGTCGGTCGGGGTCAAGCGTGACGGAGTAGGCGTCCAGTGTGACGGAGTAGGCGTCCAGTGTGACACGGTGGCCATCCATCGCCGCAGTAGTACCTATAGGCGGCGCTCGTCGGGAGCGTTGTTGCCGACCAGTTTGCGCGCTACGGCGCATGTTGCCGCCCCGGCGACGACATTTATCTCCCTTAGTTCTTGCATGGTCGCCGCTCGACCCCGTCCAGTCGCCGTCAGACTGCGTGCCCGTCCATACTGCCCGCCGTGGGCGTCCCGTCCCACGAATACCCACGTTACTCGCCAGTGGTCTCCTCCTTCTATAGCCACTCCTTAAGTCGTGGAGCGTCGGCACTAATTCGGCATAGTGTTACATGTGCTTTAGATAACCAGAGTCCACCCGTTCTTCACGAGGGAATACACTCTTTAAGGGGGTGGTACTCGCTTTTTATGGACCACCTTCTCCTTCATGTTTGCCATATTATTTTTGAGGTTTTAAGATTTTTGTGCCGTTAGTTTGTCAATTTTAAGACCTTTTACTCCATTTCTTCATCAATATTAATACCTTTTGTGCCATTTAGGTGTAAATTTGTTCCTGGTAAGCGATAGTGAGCCTAATTTTAGAAGGAACCGGCCTTCGGCCGGGAAATTTTTCTACCAAAAAATTTACAAAATTTATCTTGAAAAGGGGTCTAAGGGGTGCTTATTTTAAGCTTGATGTAAGTCTAGCGAGGAAACTCAAAAATAAATAAATTAATATATACATAGACCAAAAACCAAGCACTACCCCCTTAAATGCCAAGGACAGATTTAGTTCGTGACGCTATAATTCCATGGGGGTTTCACAGGTACAGTCACAATCAATAATATGTCGCCCCCTTGATGGTTATTTGTGTAATATTAACCCCATATGGTGTGAGGTGATTTTTTTTTATCGACCCTGTATCACCCCACTAGTTAGGAGATTTTAAGACCTTTTGCCTCATTGGTTTGGCGAGTATAGTATATTTCACCTCATTCAGGTGACGTTTTTACTTGGTGAGCGATAGCGAGCCTGTAAATTAGGAGGAAGTGATCTTCGACTGGGACATTTTGTTTTGTTTTACCGAAAATTAATGTCTAGCTTTAAAGGGGGTCTCACGGAAGGGAGGGGGGGGGGGGGATTTACTTTATCTAAAATATCTATAGTGCGGCAAACTGAAAAGGCGTTTTTTTCCCATTATAAGGGGCACATTATTTGTATAGTATCACCAAAAGTCTGGATCAATCAAAACCTTCTATAACAATAAAATAATTACCCCCCATGACATCGCAGAAGATAGTGTTAAGAGACACAAGTAGACTAGTTGTCTACTTGTTGTAAGTAGGCTAGATAATTTTGTTTATTTTGCTCTCTAGACCTCTATCAAGTTTAAAATACCACCCGCAAAACCCTTCATCGAGATAAATGTGTATATTTCCTCCTAAATTACAGGCTCGCTATCGTTCGCTAGGAAAAAAATCAACGTCTAAATGGTACGAAGGTTGTAGTGTTGGCAAATGATTGGGCAAAAGGTCTTAAAATCGCCAGACTAATGGAGCAAATGTCTTAAAATATCAAAACTAATGCCTGATGCTTCTGTTGACCTAGCCGTAAATAGGAACGTTTAGTTATCGAATATTTGTGACGTGTCTTCTACAGTAATACATTGTGAAGACGTGTTCTGATCGGTATTGATTCCCTGTGATAGAAACGGTGCTTTGTGAAAGACCAGTGATGATTATTGTTGTTAAGGGAGAGATTTTCAATTAATTTTTTTTTTCTGGACCCCATCTCCCTCATTTTTAGCCCCATTTGTTTTGATATTTTAAGACGTTCACCCCATTACTTTTGGCGAGTTTAAGACCTTTAGCCCCATTTCTTTGTTACACACATGTACATTTCTAAGGATTATTACATTATGTAGTACGCATCAATTATTGCAATTGCTAAAAATGTAGTCGAAATATTCATATAATAAGAGATATACCACCTCCTGTACGTAGAGTACATAGTACCCGTCTTGCAACACAGTCCCACCCCTACTCTGTGCAACTCTCCAACCCAAGAGTGAAATGTTATTCTCAGTCTTTCTTCTTTTCAACTGCTGAGCTCTGGAACTCTCTCCCAGAATTAGTCTTTCCCTCTTCCTATGACTGAAATTGCTTCAAACTCCGTGTGTCCAGGCATTTCGGCTCGAACGTTCTTTGATTTTGGCCATGTTACTCTTTCAACTCTGGGGGAGGCACTAGATACAGGCAGTTCTGCCTTTTGTCTCCCTCACTCACACAGAAAAACCCCAAAAACAAATATCAAGAATGTTGGGTCGATAGAA
>CM064506.1:84389-160864 GCA_032716605.1 Paralithodes platypus
AATGTGGAGAGAGAGAGAGAGAGAGAAAGAGAGAGAATATTGGAATGTGGGGAAGGAGAGGGTGTAGGAATGTGAGGAGGGAGAATGTTGGAATGTGGAGAGAGAGAGAGAGAGAGAGAGAGAGAGAGAGAGAGAGAGAGAGAGAATATTGGAATGTGGGGAAGGAGAGGGTGTAGGAATGTGAGGAGGGAGAATGTTGGAATGTGGAGAGAGAGAGAGAGAGAGAGAGAGAGAGAGAGAGAGAGAGAGAGAGAGAGAGAGAGAGAAAATATTGGAATGTGGGGAAGGAGAGGGTGTAGGAATGTGAGTACAAAGGAGTACAAAGGAAATCAAGCAACAACAGATCCAGTGACCCTTCTAGGCTGCTTGTCCTCCAAAACACTGAGGATCAAGTGTCCAAACAGTGGTTTAGAGTGGGTAAGGGAACATTGGAAAGGGAATTACTGCCCTGGAACTAATGTCCGTGGCAGGATTAGGAAGTTAGTAGAGGACAGATGGGTTAGTAACTGAGGAGGGGATAAAATAAAGTTATTCATTTACAAACGCAGTCAGTCGCGGGTTTGAGGAGAGATATTTGTCTAGGCGGAGTTTAAATGAATCAACGGTGATGCAGTCTATAACGTTTCGGGGAAGCCCATTCCACAAGTTGACAACTCGATTGAAGAAGAAATTCTTAGATTCGTGCGAGTTAAAAGATTTACCAATAATTTTGCAACCGTTTCCCCGCGTGTAATTAGATTGGTCGATAGTGAAGTACTTACTACAGTGTATATTGTCGATGCCTTTGATGATTTTGAACACTTGAATTAAGTCACCTCTTAATCTGCGCTGGGTTAAAGGAAATAGATTTAATTCTCTAAGACGCTCTTCGTATGGTTTGTTCTTTAGGCTAGGTATCATTTTGGTAACTCTACGTTAACTCGTTCTAGCTTGTTTATATCTTTTTTGGTAATAAGGGCACCAGGATTGAACGCAGTATTCCAGAAGAGGGCGGACTAAGGAATTGTAAAGGGTTAGGATAACTTCTTTGGATTTATGCTCAAATGACCTGCCTATAAAGCCAATTATTTTGTTTGCCTTCTTAACAACTTCTGAACATTGTTGACTCGGTTTTAGGTTACTCGATATTGTTACTCCCAGATCGGTTTCTCTGTTTACATTCTTAAGCTGAGTGCCATTCATCGAATAGTTTGCTTTCTCATTTAGGTATCCGCCATGTAGTACTTTACATTTATCCGCATTGAAACTCATTTGCCAAATTTGGGCCCAACATGACAATTTATCTAGATTGTGTTGCATATCGTCAACTTGTTCTTTTGAGAGTACGCTATTTGCAATTTTTGTATCGTCAGCAAATTTTGAGATTGTGCAGGTGAGACCCTCATCTATGTCGTTGATGTAAATTAGAAAGAGAATTGGTCCTAGTACCGATCCCTGGGGTACCCCGCTACTTACATTGGTCCATTTAGATGCCTTACCGTTTATGACTACCCTTTGCTTTCTGTTGCTGAGCCAATTTTCTATCCATTTCAACACACCGTCTTGTATTCCATGCGCTTTTAGTTTTAGCAGTAAACGTTTGTGGGGAACTTTGTCAAAGGCCTTTTGAAAATCAAGGTATATAATATCTACAGCTTTACTCTCATCGTAGAGGTTGAGGATATCGTGGAAGAAGTCTAAGAGGTTTGTTAAACAGGAACGTTTTTTACGAAAGCCGTGTTGAGTATCTTTAAGTATGTTATATTCCTCTAAGTGATTTACGAGTCTGTCTCGTATGACCGTTTCTAGCATTTTACATACAACTGAGGTTAAGCTAATTGGACGATAGTTACTGGGTAGGGATTTGCTGCCTTTTTTTAATATCGGTGTTACGTTGGCTAGCTTCCACTGATCAGGCATAGTTCCAGACTGCAAGGATTTATTGAATAGTAATGTCAGTGGTTTGGAGAGCTCATTCTTAGCTTCCTTTAGAACTCTAGGCGAGATTGTATCAGGTCCTGGCGTTTTATTTACCTTGAGTTTATCTAAACAATTCAATACTTCTCTCTCTGTAACGGTGATATTGCTTAGAACATCTGAATTATCAATCTGAATCGGCGATGGTGTAGGGATATCACTGAGGTCTTCTGTTGTAAAAACTGATGCAAAGAAGGTATTGAGGGCATTACTCATTTGTACTTCGTCTTTGGTGTATTCTCCTTTTTCATCGACTAACGGTCCAACAGTTGAAGTAACTACTTTTTTCTTTCTGATATAACTATAGAATTCTTTTGGGTTTGTTTTACTTTGATTTGCAATATGTAACTCTAAGGTCTTTTTACTTTGCTTAATTAACTTTTTAGCTTTGCGTCGTAGCTCTACAAATTTCACCCGTTCTTCGTCATTTTGTGAGGATTTTAATCTATCATTAGCAAATTTTTTAGCAAGCAGGCAGTTTTGAAATATCTTTATTCCACCATTTGGGCTTATTATTATGGCCTGGACGCCGTATTTTCGATGGTATGCAGTCTTGCACTGCTTTTAGGTAAGTGGTTTCGAATAACTTCCAAGATGTATTTATGTCGTTATTGTGAATTAAAAAGCTCCAGTCAGTTTCTTTAAACATAGCTCTAAGTTTATGGAAGTTTGCTTTCTTGAAATTAGGGACTTTTTCGATGCTACTATTTGGTTCATTACTAGTAAACTTTAAAGTGAAAGTTATCGTACGATGGTCGCTGTTACTGAATTCATCACCAACATTCAAATTCTCTATCAATTCTTCTTTTGTTGCAAGTACAATGTCAAGAACGTTATTACCACGGGTCGGCGTTCGAACAAATTGATAAAGCGAACTCTCTTGCAAGTTCGTATACAAATCATATCCGGAGTGTGAAGTAAGTGGGGCACTTGGTCACAGGTAAATTAAAGTCGCCAAAAATTACGGTATCTTGTGAGTTACTTACATCTGCAATTTGTTCGTAAATTTCTCGGTCAGTTTGCACTGATTGAGCTGGAGGTCTGTATATTAACGCAAGTATTATTTTTGTACCTTTATTATTCTTTATTAGCACAAAAGATGTGTCGACGTTCACAATTTGAGGTTTTGACACGAGGGTCGGGTTAAGACTTTCTTTGATATAAAATAAAACGCCACCTCCATTTTCATTTATTCGGCTGTTCTCAAACATTACATAACCGGGAAGTGAATACTCTGCTAAAAAGTCTCTATCTTCTGTATTGAGCCAAGATTATGTTATGCCAATCACATCATAATTTTCTGTAAACACTAGTTCCTCTAAATCTGAAAATTTATTGCGTATGCTACGAGCGTTTGCATAGAAAACCTTTAAAGTTGCGGTTTTAGAACTCGCAGAACGTTCTTTCATCGAATTTTTGGTTCTGGTCGGATCTACATTTACATTCATGGCTGTCCTCGGTCCTCGGTCGTTATCCCTGGCGGTTTTGAATTTGGGTCGTGTTGGTGGAGCTTTATCCAAATTCGCGGTTCTTGACGGATTAGTATTTAATTCCTTTGTAGGTTGCCGTCCTCGCTGTCTTCGGTCCTCCTTCCTGGTTGTCCTGTGCTGAGTCGAGGGAGAATGTTGGAATGTGGAGAGAGAGAGAGAGAGAGAGAATATTGGAATGTGGGGAAGGAGAGGGTGTAGGAATGTGAGGAGGGAGAATGTTGGAATGTGGAGAGAGAGAGAGAGAGAGAGAGAGAGAGAGAGAGAGAGAGAGAGAGAGAGAGAGAGAGAATATTGGAATGTGGGGAAGGACAGGATGTAGGAATGTGAGGAGGGAAGAGTTGGAATGTGGAGAGAGAGAGAGAGAGAGAGAGAGAGAGAGAGAGAGAGAGAAGGGAGAGAGAGAGAGAGAGAGAGAGAGAGAGAGAGAGAGAGAGAGAGAGAGAGAGAGAGAGAGAGAGAGAGAGAGAGAGAGAGAGAGAGAGAGAGAGAGAGAGAGAGAGAGAGTAATATTATTGAGTGTTGAGACAAAATGTGGAGAGAGAAAGTACCTCTGAAGATAAATGTAGGAGAGAGAGAGAGAGAGAGATCAACAGATAAATCAGATTGGTTTTGTAGATCTGAATATAATGCCTTCCACTAACACTACGATTAATTTAGTTTGGAATTCGCCGTGACATAAATATTAAGAGGTGTGACCTGCATGATTTATCTAATTTTCTCGCTTTCTCTGGCTTGTATCCATTCGGCCCCATTCAGCCTACTGTTTTAAGACGTTTATCCCCTGCCACGTCTCGTTTTTTTCCTGGCGAGCGGTAGCGAGCCAGCATGTATTTTTAAATGTTTTTTACAGCAGGCTAAATTTTTAAATTTTTCGATAGAAAAATGTCTCCGGCGAAGCCGGATTTCTGCATACATTGCTGGCTCGCTATCGCTCGCCAGGAAGAAATCGACACCTGGATGGGGATAAACGTCTTTATACAGTAGGCTGAATGGGACCGAATGGATACAAGTCAGAGAAAGAGAGAAAAGTAGAGAAAAATAGCAGGTCACCCACTTTAATAAATGCACGTCTTTTTATGCTCGACAAAATTGTATCGTACATTTTGTCTACTAATGACAGTTCGTACGGCTGCTTTCATTAAGGAGGTACCGGTAGTGGTTATTTTTTGGCCTATTTATTTAGTCATTCGTATATTGTTAGCATTCCTCGCTAGACCTCCATCAAGCTTAAAAATACCCCCCCTAGACCCCCCTTCAAGATAAATTTGTAAATTTTGCGTTAGACATGGGGTCTTCTAAAATCACAGGATCTTCCGCAAGGTAAAAAACGACACCTAAATGGCACAAAAGGTCTTAAAATTGACAACGAAATGGGGCGAAAGGTGTTAAAATCGCCAAACTAATGGGCAGCACGTCTTAAAATATAAAAAAACTAATGGTGCTAAACACAAGGGAGATGGGGGTCCAGAAAACAAAATATCATCCCCTTATCCCTTTCAATCTACTATGACGCTTTCTTTCATTAGCAGCTGGCTATTATTATACGATTTTATCTAGTTTAGAAACGATGTGTGGGAGATGGAAAGGGTAGAGGAGATGGAAAGGGTAGAGGAGATGGAAAGGGTAGAGGAGATGGAAAGGGTAGAGGAGATGGAAAGGGTAGAGGAGATGGAAAGGGTAGAGGAGATGGAAAGGGTAGAGGAGATGGAAAGGGTAGAGGAGATGGAAAGGGTAGAGGAGATGAGGAGATGGAAAGGGTAGAGGAGATGGAAAGGGTAGAGGAGATGGAAAGGGTAGAGGAGATGGAAAGGGTAGAGGAGATGGAAAGGGTAGAGGAGATGGAATTTACTCCTCTGATTGCTTGAGGTCCTTGCTGGTCTGAGTAAACTCGTCTAATGTTAACCAGAGTAGAATGAAGAAAGGAAAGTCGTCATAATACGGAAAGGGTTATTTGACCACTTGCGAGTTTCAGGCTATAAGGAAGTTGGAGCTGTAGACGTCAATATTTAGCAGAATTGTATGCATTTATATACCCAGGCACATACCCCTTAGCTAGGGGTGGCGGACTTGAGACAGAACTCTTAACTGAAACAACATTTAAAGTTCCAATTATTTGGGTCCGGGACCACTGTCGCGTTCCCTCGTCCCTTTCTCTGTCTCGTCTAGTAGGTGAATTTTACTAGGAGAGAAGGATTCCTAGCTCCCGCCCCTGAAGTACCGGTATGAAAATGAGTACAGGAAAAGAGACAGGCAGAAACGGCTAAGGTTGGGTAGAGGATGCCAAACCTCTCTGAACAGGACCAGCCCTCACCCATTACCAGAATTACCAGCTAAAAGACGGTTGCAGTGCATTTATAAACCCATTAAATTATTCATACTTTCTATCCATCAGAAACCTACATACTGATTGCATTTCTGTGTTATATCGATGTTTTCGGCTTCAACTTCCTTATAGCCTGAAACTCGCAAGTGGTTAAGTGTGTAACGCCACTTTATTTTTTACCTATTATCTACCTATCCCATCTTAGTCCTTTCAAGATCCAATACGCTTTTCTTTTCTGTTTTCCGGCTATTATTTGACGGTTTGATTCAGATTCCCACAGGTCCTTCTTAAACTGTATAACATCGTCTAAATATAGCCAGAATACACTATCCAAATGCGTCACTATCGTCAAAGGGTTAGTTTAGTCTGGCATAAACTAGACGGCTATACTCACCTTGGGAACACCTCTCGGAATCAAAGGTATTTATAATTATCATCTTAATTAACTCTCAGAATCCCATTGGTTCTTCTTAAGGGGAGATGGGTCGTTTTTCTGGACACCTTTCTTCCTCATGTTTAGCCCCATTAGTTTTCATATTTTAGACGTTTGGCTCATTAGTTTGGCGATTTTAAGACCTTTCGCTCCTTTTCTTAGCCATTCGTGTTATTTAGGTGTCGATTATTTCCTGGCGGGCGATAGCGAGCATGTATTTTAGGAGAAACCGGCCTATGGCCGGACCATTTTTCTACCGAAAAATGTACAAATATATCTTGAAGGGGTATCAAGGTTTGTTTATTTAAGTTTGATGGAGGTCTAGGGAGGAAATAGAAAAATAATAAATATATGAAGTAATCGACCAAAATGAACCATCCCCCCTTAACCCCTTGAGGATTATGAAGCGAAGGGCAGTTCAGTTTGGCTATTATTAGACAATTGTTTACTGTGTAGGAAGGATCTGTGGACATTATAAGGGTAAAGACTATCTCCATTAAACCTCTCACCTCTACAGTATATAGCCTTCCTAATCTGAATAATTTTTTTTTTTTTTTTAAATAAAATAATATAATAATTCCCAGAATAAACTGCCAAAATGCGTCATAATCCTTAAGGAGTTAATGTAAATAATATAGTTTAATGATAGCCACATTAAGGATTACAAAGGAAAACAAGCAGCAACAGACTACCGATTCTCACGAGGCTGCTTGGTAAGGGGTGAGAATGGGGTACATGTGGAAACCATTAATAAAAGAATAATTCAATCACATATGCATTCACTTGGGGGGTTTGAGGCGAGGTATATACAGTAATAATAACAATATGAAGAAAGGCTTCATCATTCACTTGGGGTGTTTGAGGCGAGGTATATACAGTAATAATAACAATATGAAGAAAGGCTTCATCATTCACTTGGGGGTTTGAGGCGAGGTATATACAGTAATAATAACAATATGAAGAAAGGCTTCATCATTCACTTGGGGGTTTGAGGCGAGGTACATACAGTAATAATAACAATATGAAGAAAGGCTTCATCATTCACTTGGGGGTTTGAGGCGAGGTATATACAGTAATAATAACCATATAAGAAAGGCTTCATCATTCACTTGGGGTGTTTGAGGCGAGGTATATACAGTAATAATAACAATATGAAGAAAGGCTTCATCTTTACTAATTTTGGTTATATTTGGCTTGTTCATGTACAGTATGGTTGACCAAATAACTCGTGTCTCCGCTGTCATTACGTTTTGCTCGTTGTGTGCTCTATTAATGTAGGCTATGTTAGATGTTGAATAGGGTGTATAAAGATAGGAACATGTAATTTGTATACTGTATCTCACTCGAAACAATGAATTAAAGCTTAGATAGTGCCGATACCAATTATTGATCGAAATATACTTGATGCCGCGACATTACTTATTTGGGCAACTGTATAGTTGACCACACTAATTTGTATACACTCCCTGATTTTATGTATGGAAGGAAAATATGATTGAAATGCGTGTTGTTTCGTTTGTAGTAGTTAATTCATATGATTAATTAAGATTTTTTTTTTTAGCAAACTATTCATGAGTCAACCACACTATTTGTACTTCCATAATTATAATCAGGGAGTGCATAAAGATTAATGTAACCAACTTTACGTTACGAGTTATTTTCATGCAAGACTAGATTCTAATTTGAAAATGCAGAAGTTTTCCATGACTTTGAACTGCGACTTAAGGAAGCCCACCTCGCTTTTTTTCTCTTTCTCTCCCTCTCTCTTTGATGTGTATCCATTAGTCCCCATTCAGCCTACTGTTTTAAGACGTTTACCCCCATCTAGGTGTCAATATTTTCCTGGCGAGCGGCAGCGAGCCAGCATATATATATTTTTATTTTGACAGCAAGCTAAATTTGTACAATTTTCGATAAAAATGTTTCTCCGGCGAAGCCGGATTTCTCCAAACAATGCTGGCTCGCTTTCGCTCGCCAGGATGAAATCAACACTTGGATGAGGATAAACGTCTTAAAACAGTTGGCTGAATGGGGCCGAATGGATACAAGCCAGGGAAAGAGAGAAAAGGAGAGACAGATAAAAATAGCCGGTGGCCCCCCGTAACAGTGCCAATATCTGTAAGTGTTAGTTAATACCACTGACGGCGGATTAACCCCTTCAACACCATGACGGCGGGTTTGATTTCATCTTAGGTATCAGCTTACAATATTATGCAGTTCAGGAAAGATATATGATAGTCAGAGGGGTAATTTAGGTACCGGTAGTTAAAGGGACACTGACTGCCTTTTTGGCCTATAAATTCATTAATTCATAAATTCTTAGTTTCCTCGCTAGACATCCCTCAAACTTAGAAAAACATCCCCTAGACCCCCCTTCAAGATAAATTTGTACATTTTTCGGTAGAACATTTTTCGGTAGAAAAATGTCCCAGCCAAAGGCCGGTTCCTCTTACAATTACAGGCTCGATATCGCTCGCCAGGATTTTTTTGTTACACCTAAATGGCACGATAGGTATTAAAATGTATAACGAAATGGGACGAAAGAACCTAAAATCGCCAAACAAATGGGCCGAACGTCTAAAAAAATAATGGAACTAAACACGAGGGAGAAAGGGGACCAGAAAAACTCCCCTTAAGTCTTCCCTTAAGTCGTATACGGGATTTTTATAGACAGAATATATATTTGGTTTAACACTAACCAGATTATGATAAAAATGACGCCACCATCTTGATAGGGTTAGGGGGTGACTTTAGAATATATCCGTGAGTGTTTGGATGCCAGTTCGTGCTTAAGGGGGGTCGCCTATTTTTGTTTTATCTGTTTCTCTCCTTTTCTCTCTTTCTCTGGCTTGTATCCATTCAGCCCCATTCAGCCAAATGTTTTAAGACGTTTATCCCCATCCAGGTGTCGATTTCTGCATTGTATGGAGAAATCCGGCTTCGCCGGAGCCATTTTTCTATCGAAAAATGTACAAATTTAGCTTGCTGTCAAAACAAAAAATATATATAAGCTGGCTCGCTACCGCTCGCCAGGAAAATATTGACACCTGGATGGGGGTAAACGTCTTAAAACAGTAGGCTGAATGGGGCCGAATGGATACAAGCCGGAGAAAGAGAGAAAAGTAGAGAACAAACGCAGGTCACCCCCTTAACCTAGAAAAGATAATACATATTTAATTAATCCTCTGGCGCCAAGAGGTATCACACACGCAATTTTAAGGACACACGGCAATATGACTTGATAAACAATTGTTATATTCAAGATCAAAGTTGTGAAAATGTTAAAATACTTTGAATTCTGACTGCAATCACACTCGAAAGTCGTGTCTTACATATATCATTAAAACTTCGAATAAATAAACACGAAATAAAGACGTTGACCCAAATGAAGAGAGAGAGAGAGAGAGAGAGAGAGAGAGAGAGAGAGAGAGAGAGAGAGAGAGAGAGAGAGAGAGAGCGAGAGCGAGAGCTGGAAGTGTATTGTTTCAAGTTACTGGTATGTATTCTTAAAACGAAAATGAAATACAAGCGAAGGTGCTGTATTGTAACCTGACTATGAACCGTGCCTATACCCTAGTGAAGTGAAGGTATGCGAGTAGGAGCCGGCCTGACCTTTATGTCTTTATCAGAGCGTAAACCACTGACATATGATCCAGTCCCTGTGGTGGATGATGCATTAGGCACTTACAATATTGTATTACTGACGGTGAATAGTAGCAAGTATTGTGCATATTTTCATATTTTGTTCGAATTTGATGACACTCACACACACACACACACACACACACACACACACACACACACACACACATCAGAGTAGGGAACCATTATTCATAGGTAGCCGCCGATGTTTTCAAGTATTAATTTATTTCTAAATTCTGGTTAAATATTTTCAAATAGATGGCAATTTTATGTTTGTATCCTATCGCTACCATCAGACGATTTTTGGCAAGCTCTAGGGTGATAAACGTCATAAATTTGCCCATCGACTCCATCAGAGTCGTGCTTAAAGGGAATTTATTTTGGTATTTCTGGACCCCCTTCTCCCTCTTGTTTGGCCACATTTGTTTTGAGATTTGAAGACGTTTGCCCCATTATTTTGGCAATTTTAAGACCTTTCGCTCCATGTCTTTGCCAATATTATGACCTTTCGTGCTATTTAGGTGTCGAGCGATAGCGAGCCTTTAATTATTATGTTCCTTCCAACAACCAACCCGGAGGAACCCGGAACATGTTTTTTATCGACAAATGTACAAATCTATCTCGAAGGGGGGCTTTGGGGGTGTATTTCTTAAGTTTAATAGAGGGCTAGGAAGCCAAAAAAAAAAATAAAAAAATAAATATATACAGTATATATACTGTATATATATATATTATATACAGTATATACCGGGTATATACAGTATATATAATATACAATAACATTATGATAATAATAAAAATGAAACTTTACTCCAATCACTCATGTGTTTTTAACTGAAAACAGTCCCAAGTGGCGATAAATTGCCATATCTTCATCTTGATTATTTAGCTATTAAGTCTTGTGGGTTATGATTGTATTTGGTTTATGTATTATTTAGGATTTTGCCTGCTTCTACCATTTTCGAGCAATGTACCAGGTGTTTTAGTTTGTCCCTAAGGCAAAATAAAAAACGCCGCCTTAGACTTCCTTCAAACTAAAAAATGCCCACCCAGACCACTTCGAACTAAATTTTTAAATTTTTCGTTAGACAAATATCCGACTGAAACCCGATTTCTTCTAAGTTAAAGGTTCGCTATCGATCGACCAGAAAAAAATAGAAACTTGAATGGGGTGAAGCGTCTTATTATCGCCAAATTAATGGGGTGAAACGTCTTATAGTATCCACACTAAAGGAACGAACCAGGGGAGGTTCTTAGAAGATCTCCCCCTGACCAAATAGGGGTAGGGTAATTTTGTAGCGAAATATGTCGTTATTTATGGAAACTTGTCATTAATTTAACAAAGTGACAATATAGTTTAATTTTTATCCACTAACGATAAATCAGCGGCTATGGGCAATTGTGTGGGATTGGCGTTGAAAATCGTGAATGTGGGAAAGCCCCTTAATGGATGTAAGGAGGGAGGGTCGTTTTTCTGGTCCCCCTTCTTCCTCATGTTTAGCCCCAGTTTTCCGATTATAAGACGTCCCACCCATTAGTTTGGCGATTTTATGACCTTTCGCCCCAATTCTTTGTCAATATTAAGGCTTTTTGTGTCATTTAGGTGTCGATATTTTCCTGGTGAGTGATAACGATCCTGTAATTTAAGAGAAACCGGCCTTTGGCCGGGAAATTTTATTATGGAAAAATGTAAACATTTATCTTGATGGATGGTCATGGGCGGGTGTTTTTATTTAAGCTTAATGGAGGTCTAGGGAGGAAACTAATAACACAAACAAATGATACATAAATGAACAAATAAATACGCCCCTTAATTTACCGTCCACTGAACATAAACACACTATTGTTTAACCCCTTCTGTACCGTCGACAACCCATCTAGTTTATTCTGGCTACTACTAATCGATTTTATTCAGTTTAGGAAGGACCTCTAGCAATGATAAGACTATGCACTATTTCAATCAACCCTCTTAAGTGCAACAGATCCTTCCTAAGCTGCAAACAATTGTCTAGTTATAGCTAGAATATAACCTAAGAGACGTCGGTGATACAGAAAGGTTAACAAGACTTATCATAACTATGGGCTACCGGAACCAGATTAACCCCTTCACGAGGATTCTGGCTAAAATTAGACGATTGTATGCAGATTAAGGGGAATTTTTGTTTTCTTCTATATTCCAACTCACTCCCTCTCGGGCATAGGCTGAGAGCCTGAACATTCACCGCTTTACAATGAACAGTGAAGCCCGTGAGGTCTTGTTCCAGTCTAGGGAGTGAGACTTGTGAAGCACGTAGAGTACAACGAGCACCTGCCATCTTGCCTTCACATGAGGCACGGTGCTCACTTATGGCCCGAAGCGACCCCATCTCTGAAGCCACCTCGTTCCCGTGGTTCACTGTCTCACCCCCTACACTCGGACTCTCACTCTTACATTCACACACACACACACACACACAACGCCACCTGTTGAGCAGATAACACACCAGGCATTGCACCCCTATAGCATATTTTGAATATGGGAATATTCATTCAGTGCTATTTAATCAGGGAACAATGAGGGTATTTTTTTGGCGTTTCGGTGGGCTTTGTGGTAATGCACTGATACTAGGTACAGCACAAACTCCATCCCAATAATATCTTCCCATTGATACATCGGGATTTGAGCCCGGGACCTTTGGATTACCAGGCCAGTGGCAAGACCACTCCACCACACCTCCTATTTATCTTCTTATTGTTTTATGTTTTTATTATCTTTTAGTTTTTTCCCTAGACCTCCATCAACCTGTAAAAAACATCCCTAGACAAGATAAATTAGTAAGTTTTTCGGTAGAAAAATGTCCAGGCCGAAGGCCGGTTACTCTTAAAAGTACAGACTAGTTATCGCTCGCCAAGAAAAAATCGACACCTTAATGACACGAAAAGTCTTAATATTGACAAAGAATGGGTCGTAAAGTCTTAAAATCGTCAAACTAATGGGCCGAACGTCTTAAAATCAAATAACCAATGGAACTAAACACTAGGGAGAAGGGGGCCAGACAAACCAGCCCATCCCCCCTTAAAAATGACCCATGTTGTTCAGAGGGTTCATTGAGACGTACCCTGTGTGTTCGAGAGATAGCATATAATGGTTCATATTTTGGTCGATATTTTCATATAAATATTATTTTTCTAGTTTCCTCCCTAGACTTCCATGAAACTGTATAAAAAACAACCCCAGGATCCCCCTTCAAGATATATTTGTACATTTTTCGGTAGAAAAATGTCCCGGCCGAAGGCCGATTCCTCTTAAATTGCAGGCTCGGTATCGCTCGCCAGGAAAAAATCGACACCTAAAATGACACGAAAGGTCTTAACATTGCCAAATAAAAGGGGCGAAAGGTCTTAAAATCGCCAAACTAATGGGCGGAACGTGAAAACTAAAGGAGCTAAGCATGAGGGAGAAACGTGTCCAGACAAACAGACCATCTCCCCTTAAAGTAAATCGTTGAGTGGGTAACCAGAGTATGATGAACAACACGTAATCGCTCTGAAAGGGTTAACAATGGCTTAGAGTTGATAAAAAGCGTCTGACAGTGAAAGAAAGCAAAGAGTAGTCATAAACGGTAAATAAACAAATATTGATTGAGTTATACAATCTGTTTTTATGGCAAATTTCGATTGAGAACTATTATCTGAATTATTTGGGGGGCTCGTTAATTTACCGTCCACTGAAAATAAACAGGCCACAGTTTAACCCCTTCTGTACCGTCGATATCCTTTTTATTTTATTCTGACTGCTACTAATCGATTTTATTCAGCTTAGGAAGTACCCATAGCAATTATAAGGATTTGACATTTTTTTCGACTAGAGATAAAATATTGTTGTTGATGATGTTGTTGCAACTTTAAATAAGAACTTCAGAATCTTCCAAACCAGAAATATCGATAAATATATTGTGAACCTTTCTAATAACGCTCATTACACTCTACGGATTACAACAACCATATTTACATAGCTCCAGTCACAGATACGGACATCATGTTCGATTCGTGTAGTAAATGGCTTGAAAGGAAGAATAGGTGTCTATGGAGCCCATTAAAAAAGATACATATATTAAAGGAGGCCATCTAAGATCAACATGTAGAAGAAGTTTATCGAGCCCATTAAATAACTTACATTATAAGAAAATTAGAACATGGAAATCTGCAAAAGGCCTACTGGCCCACACGAGGCAGATCCCTTTTTCCCCACATCCCTACTAGTTCTTACCTACTCTAATTACCTTTCTCACTACTACCTATATCCCCCACACTTCATCTATTTTACAGCTACCTAAGATATGTTTAAGGAGGCCATCTAAGATCAAGACTCAAACGATAATGATGATATAGACGATGTTGCAGCTTTGCAGATATGATCAAAGATATATGTAGCTATGATGATAATGGTGAACGTGATGATGATGATGATAACGATGTTGATAGTGGTGTCAATGAAGTAGGATATCTTATGTATTTTATGATGATGACAGCAATAAAGATGGTGATGCTAGAGAAGGAAGATATCTTTGGCATCTTGTAGTGGAGATGGTTGATCTGTTAAGGTAAAATGATGATGATGATTATAATGGTGATAATTGAAAAGATAATGATGATGATGATGATAATGATGATAGTTATAAAGATGATAGTGTTAGCGAAGAAGGATATCATCGGTATATTGTGGTTAAGATGGTTGCTCTATCTAATTAATACAAGGTGATGATGATTGATAATGAAGGTAATTAATGATAATAGGAGTGATGATTGATGATGATGATTTTAATTATAACAATAACAAAACTCCTGATGTCAGAGAGGGAGGCCATCTTCAGTATGTAAACGGTTGCTTTGTGAAGGTAAACGTGTTAACCTCTCCAGTACCGGTGATGTTTTTTCATTCGAATTCAGTTTTGATTAGACGATTTTACGAAGCTCAGGAAGGATATATAATAGGCCAGAGAATTATGTGAGATAGTCTGTAGCCGTTTAATCAACTCTGCGAAGCAGAGTGGCATCGCGCACACAGATCCCGCCCGTATACGTCGTCGTCGTCCGTCGTCGTCGTCCGTCCGGTAACTCCTCCTAGACCGTTCGATGGATTTTCACCAAATTTCACAGGTATATACATTTGGTCAATGCGAAGGTCAGTCAAAAAGAAATATTCAATTTAAATAAAAGGTTAAGGTCAAAGGTCAAGGTTAAAAATAAGGTAAATATTTCATGTGTTTTAGATTTTACTCAAATTTCTCCATTTTCACTATACAAGTTACTGGCACCTTTGATATCTTATTGAGCAAATTTGAAATAAATATTCTAAAGGGTAAGGTCAAAGGTCAAGGTCAAAAGTCAAAATAAGTTTTGTACTACTATTTCTTATAATAACTTAGATAAGGTCAAGGTCAACTATTCTATAAATATATATAAAACTAACTGATGGGTTTTAAAGAAATTAGTCATGCTTATTTGATTTTCTTGGGCAATGTCAATTAAAAAAAAAAAAAACTCTTACATAAAGGTCAAGGTCACAGGTCATGGTCAAAGGTCAACTTATACTATATATTTTTAGTTTTTATTCAAATGTCTTCATGTTCACTATACAAGTTACTGGTAACCTTGATATCGTATTGCTCAAATTTTAGATAAATATACTAAAGGGTAAGGTCAAAGTTAAAGGTCAGAGGTCAACATAGGTTTTTTACTAGTATTTCTTATACTAACTCTTGGATTCTCACTAGGCTTACCATGTATATTAGGAATACCTAGGCCAAGGTCATACAATAAACTATTCAATTCCATATGAAATGTCAAGGTCACAGGTCAAGGTCAAATAACAGGTCAATATGCTATTTTCTTTACTGTTCATGCAAACGTCACAACATTTGGTGAGATAGTTGCACTTTAAGTGAAAAGGAAAATAAATGTTGAGATATAAAGGACAAGATAAAGGTCAAAGGTCAAGGTCAACTAATCTATTAATATATATGAAACTAACGGATGGGTTTTAATGGCATTAGGAATGCTTATTTGATTCTCATGGGCAATGTCAATGCAAACAAAAATGTAATCTTACATAAAGGTCAAGGGCACAGGTCAAGGTCAAAGGTCAACTTTAATTATTTATTAAAAAAAGATTACTAAACTTTTTGAAAACTGACTGTATTATGGCTTATTACTTAAATCAAATATATCAAATTTTACATAAATATTGTAATAGTTAAGGTCAGAGGTCAAGGTCAAAATAAGAGTATTTGTCATCTTCCCTAAACTCCTTCTTGACTGTTTAATGTATTGTCATCAAATTATACAGGCAAATTCAATTGGTCAATTCGACAACCATCCAAATATATGTATTTTATTTGTATTCAAAGGTCAAAGTGCAAGATCACAGTATATGATCACTATTTGTAATCAATAAGTTTTTATACAAATTACACCAAATTCATAATGCTAGCTAATACGAACATTGCCGTTAACCCTTACAGTCCCAGCGACGATTATAGTCGTTAGTAGATAATTAACTCCACAGACCCAGCCGTCAGTAATGTACTTTCCTTGTAACTGCTTGTACAACCCTGTACCTTTTTTGTTTTTTTTTCTCTCGGCTTATATAAGACCCACTGAAGGGTGAGAGAGCCAGTCTTGCCTCATTTCTTGAGGTGGAAAGGTGGTCTCTCCTGCCATTTTGGCCACATTGCTTGGGACTGGGGTGAACTTTTATTACCGTACTGTATCCTACATTACTGAACGGGTTAAGCTAACTAAATCCTTGATAAGAAATTCTAAGGTCGAAGGTCATGGTTAAAGGTTGAAATATGATTTTTACTAGTATTTCTATTTAATGTAAGATTCTCATTATGCATATCATGCATATTCGGAATGCCTAGGGCCCTAGACCAAGGTCATACAAGAATAAACATAATTCCATTTAATAGGTCAAGGTCACAGGTCAACATCAAATATAAGGTCAATATGCTAATTTCTTTACTATTCATGTAAACTTCACAAAATTTGTTAAGACAGTTGTGCTTAAGGGAAAATTAAAATGTAAAATTTTCAGACATTATGAAAGTCAAGATGAAGGTTAAAGGTCAAGGTCAACTATTCCTTTAATACCTCTGAAACTAATTGATGATCTTCAATGAAATTTGACACACTTATTTGATTTTCTAGGGTTACATCAAAGCAAACAAAAATATAATCCTACATAAAGGTCAAGGTCATAGGCCAAGGTCATAAGTTGACCACCATAAAAAATACTAAATTTTCGATAAGCTGACGACTGTTAGTTGCATTTTCCTTAAATAACATATATTTCAATCATATATACATATAATACTTAAGGTTAAAGGTCAATGTCAAAGAAGAAAAGAAAAGTGTTAACTATTTTTGTTTAAACTCTTCCTAGACTGTTTAACCCTTTGTGTACCGGTGACGTATTTTTTTAATGTATTCTAGCTATTATTAAACGATATTGTGGAGCTTATGAAGGATCTGTGGTAGTAAAAAGGATTAATTAAGATAGTTGAAAGCCTGCTAATTTTATGGAGGCCCTTCATAAACTAAATAAAATAGTCTTAATATCAAGTATGAAATGAAACCGACAGAACTGTACTGAACTGGTTACGTATCGTCACCAAATTTTGCTGGCAAATTCAGTTGGTCAATGCAACGATTGTCTAAATTTTGTGTTTTTGTTATTGAAAGGTCAAGGTGAATGGTGAAGGTCGCAGATTATGGTCACTATTTCTTTCTTATATATATTATAAATTTGAACTACACCATATTCAAAATGCTACAAAATAGTGTTACACTGACCTTATTATAGATAAATATTCCAATGGTTAAGTTTCAATGTGGCCATAAATGTAATTATATATAATAAATACTCCCAGGCGGACTTGAACCACCAACAGTCAGGATGAGTGTCCATGCTTTAATCCACTACACACAAGTATCCTCTATCACGCTGTGGTATAGTGGATTAAAGTATGGGCACTTGTTATGACTGTCGATGATTCAAGTCCGGCTGTGAGCATAAAAACATTTAGTAGCTTATGTGTACTTCCGATATATATATATATATATATATATATATATATATATATATATATATATATACTGTATATATATATATATATATATATATATGTTGGTAAAGCCAGGTAATAAATTTTCTTTAATACATACGAGGTTGAAAGAAATGGCAATTTCTGCGTTGGAAATGTTATTATTCAAAGTTTCCAGGTCTCTGATGAGTTTTCGCTGGGTGGCAGGAAGTAGATGAAGGAGATGAGCAAAATTCATGGTGGTACAGGGTTACATTAAAGTACATGAAGATACAGGATATACGACGCGTTTCACTGGACAACCAGCATTATCAAGTAAGGAAGGAATGATATAAAAGGTAAACAGGAAGGGTATATATAGAGGGTGGAGGATCAGAGGAGGCGGAAAACAGGGGGCAAAAGTCTGCTATTGGTGGAAGGGTAAACTAGGAGAGACAAAGGGGGTAACCGCTTCACGCATGCGCACTGGATGCGGGATGGTGGTCGATAGGTGGGGTCGAAGCTGATTGGCTGCGTGTCGACGGGCGTGGCCTAAGTTGTGTGGCGCCTGCAGACCTGCCCAACGACCCGCCGTCTACTGTAGATACGTGGATGACATCTTCGTGCAAATCAAGGACCTCCACGAACTACAGGAACTCCAGCGTCGCTTCATGACCTCCTCCGGACTTAACTTCACCTTTGAAAAATCTAACAATGGACAACTCCCCTTCTTCGACATCCTCGTAGCTCTGAACGACCATAGGTTCAAAACCACCGTCTACATTAAACCAACTAACACAGGACAATGCCTCAACGGTGATAGTGAATGCCCCCGCCGTTATCTTCTATCCTCCATCTCCGCCTATGTTAGGAGAGCCCTCACGCACTGCTCTACCTGGGCCGACACCCACCAGGAACTAGAAAGACTATCCCAAGTTTTAGTAAATAACGGATACTCCAACTCCGACATCTCCAGCACCATCAACCACCATCTTGAAAAATGGTACACCCAAAGACCTCCCAACATTGACCCCCCCAATGAAATTAGGATCTTCTACCGCAATTACATGTCCTCTGAACACAAAAATGACGAGGCCGTCTTAAAAGAAATAATCTCCAAGCATGTCCACCCAACCAACCCGGAAAACAAAATCAAATTAATAATTTATTACAAATCCCCCAAGACCTCCAACCTCGTTCTCCGCAACAAACCAGCCTCCACCAAGATAAAGAGCCCGATGACCAACGATCACGTCATTTACCAACATACCTGTGACCTCATTCCTATATTGGTATGACGCAGACTCGTCTTTCACGTCGGTTAAATCTTCACCTTCAGGCTGGAGCCATCAAAGACCACTATCTCACCCCTAACCACCCTCACCTCACACGCAACGAGTTAGAGAAACACACCACCATACTCGATAAAGAAAGTGACCCAAGGAGATTACCTATACTCGAAGCTTTATATATCCAAGCCTTACATCCCAACATCAACAACCAAACTCTGGACCTTCAGATCCTTCCTTCTGCCAAAAGGCACTACCCTACAGGACCTAACACCCCTCCTCGGCCCCCGGTGCCCTTGACGCAGCCCCCCGCGCTACCTCCTTCAGCTTCGTCTTCTGCAGGCGCCACACAACTTAGGCCACGCCCCTCGACACGCAGCCAATCAGCTTCGACCCCACCTATCGACCACCATCCCGCATCCAGTGCGCATGCGTGAAGCGGTTACCCCCTTTCTCTCTCCTAGTTTACCCTTCCACCAATAGCAGACTTTTGCCCCCTGTTTTCCGCCTCCTCTGATCCTCCACCCTCTATATATACCCTTCCTGTTTACCTTTTATATCATTCCTTCCTTACTTGATAATGCTGGTTGTCCAGTGAAACGCGTCGTATATCCTGTATCTTCATGTACTTTAATGTAACCCTGTACCACCATGAATTTTGCTCATCTCCTTCATCTACTTCCTGCCACCCAGCGAAAACTCATCAGAGACCTGGAAACTTTGAATAATAAAATTTCCAACGCAGAAATTGCCATTTCTTTCAACCTCGTATGTATTAAAGAAAATATATATATATATATATATATCGGTATATATGTATATATATATATTGTTACGTATCTTGATCCTCAAGTGGTTAACTTGATGAATCTAGGTAGCACAGAGATATATATTAAGGTATCAGTCAGCTGAAGGCAAAACAAAAGTAAAATCTAATAAAAATTATTTCCTGTTGTTGCTTCCTTTCCTTTTGGATCTTAGGACTTGGTATCCTTTATTGACTGATACTCTTTAATTATGAAAAATACTGAAACTAATTAAAGTCATGTAGTATTTATAAAGAATTATTATTTAACCGAAGCTTAGTAGGCTATGGTTATGAACCGAAGAAGTATATCTAAAGAAGGACTATTAATTCTATAAAAAGTCTTGAAAAATAAATATTAAAGTAAGAATATTTCTGTCTCTTACCCCTTTTGAAATGAATAGATAGTTTTCTTATATGTCCTTTTAATTATATTTAATGTAATTATTCTTGGTTCTTGTCTTACGTTAACAGTATTATATTATTATTATCATCAGGATTTATATCAAAGTCACATCAAAAGTTAGATATATATTTAATAATTAGTTAAATGTATTTCTTAACCACGTAACAATGAGGTTTGATTATGAGTAAATAAAGTTACAGGATCGCTTCATAGATTCGATTCAGGTCTCACTCAAATAATATGAAAAGCAAAATATAATATTTTGAAGCAAAAGAATTTTCTTCAGCTTAGGAAATCACTAGAAGTAATATTAACACAGCCATGTTAGTCTAAGGCGATATTACTAATATGAGACAATAGCATCACCGTACTAAGCACCATTAAGCAATGTAAGCTTAATTAAAAGAAAATGAAAGAACTCTTAAGTATTAATATAAAACAATAGTATTACTTTCATCATAACCCAATTACTTAAAGAGTTGCTTTAGTCCACAAGTTAGTCAACTAAAATAGTTAAGTACATAATAGTAGCGTTAACGTTAATTCCTAATAAAATAGTTAAGTACATAAATAGTAGCGTTAACGTTAATTCGCAATAAAATAGTTAAACACATAATAGTAGCGTTAACGTTAATTCCCAATCAAATAGTTAAGCACATAATAGTAGCGTTAACATTAATTCGCAATCAAATAGTTAAACACATAATAGTAGCGTTAACGTTAATTCGCAATCAAATAGTTAAACACATAATAGTAGCGTTAACGTTAATTCCCAATCAAATAGTTAAGTACACAATAATAGCGTTAACGTCCCAATCACATATCTCACTAACCAACATAACGTAAGTGTTTACACGGAACACACTTAACACACACTTATATAATCTGACTGACAGTCACAATCCCATTATAATACTTCACCCCGTCTTCCTCCAGCTGCAAGTTCACCTTCCCCAACTCCAAATGAGACTGATTTGAATGCCCACAACTCGGGTCTTATATACTAAACAATGATGGTCTAGGAACGAATCAGGAGGCGGGGGTTGGTGCCCGCTCCAATCACAGCTCCTGGAGTTGCATAGCAGGTGCATGGTCCAATCACAGCTCCTGGCGTCGAACATACGTCATAGCGTCGGGTAGTTTGCAGGGTCCCCTATGACGCACGCAGGTGTGAAGGCTTGTTTGCAGGTATGCGGTCTAGCTGGTTTCCCACTCGCTAGTTCACTCGCTAGTTTGCTTCGCCGTTTGGGTAGTTTGAACCTCCTTCAACTCTAATTCTAACTCTTAAATTAACATACAGGGCTCCGTATGTCAGACCTCCCCCCTAGAAAAGAGTTTAAGGAGTATAGTACATAATATGAAACATAATACATAAATAGATTCACCACCAGATTGGCAACAGCAAGATTATAATGAGGATATAATAAGGATATCACCCAAAGTAGGCAACGTCTCCAGGTACCACATCAGAACATAGCCGGAACGTAGCTGGAGCGTTATTCGAACTGCAAGGCATCTCACAGCTGAAGGCTTAAAAGCGCACTACAAAAGCATGATATTTACCTCGCTACAAGGGAGAGCTAATTGCCAAAATCCTCTCATTAAGTTAAACTTACTGCTGTATGAGGCCAACCTGGTAAATGCAATCTTTGATCCGTGGCAGTGGGTAGGTATCGTTCTTTGTGACAGCATTAACTTGCCTATAGTCCCTACAAAACCTATGGCTCCCGTCTGGCTTCGGCACAAGTTTGACCGGACTACTCCACTGGCTGAAGGCCCTTGTGATCAGCTGGTTTGAAAAAATTAAGTCAAGCTCGACCTGCAGTATACTCCTGCGTTGTGGTGAGACACGGTAGGGGGATAGTTTAATGGGAGTTGCATCCCCTACGTCGATGTCGTGCACGGCCAAAGAAGTGAGCCCTGGAGTATCACGGAACACACTGGGAGACTGAGATAAAACAGAGATTAGTTGGTTCGCTTGATCAGAGTGAAGATGACCTAGTTTAGATGGTAATTCCCTCCAAGCCACTGAATTATACTGAAAGTTGGATAGGCTACATGACAAGTCAAAGTCTGCATGGATACCTTCAGGCTCTGGAACAGTCTGTTGCGAGTCAGTAAGAGAACTGAAGACTTCGTCCGCACCAGGCTGTTCACAGGTCCTGACATTCACTGCCACAGTGGGAGAATCTGGAAGAGAGGAATCAGGGGACCTATGGTAGGGTTTCAACATATTTATATGGAATACTTGCGTGGGCTTTCTCCTGTCTGGGGTAGTTACTAGATAATCGGTAATGCTCACCCTCCGAATGATCTTATATGGGCCCCTGAACTTGGCAGATAAAGGTTGGCCAAAAAGGGGGAGCAGGACCAAAACCTCATCACCCGGCTGAAACTCCCTCTCACGGGCTTTTCTGTCATACCATTTCTTCATGGAGCTTTTAGCCACGGTCAAGTTTTGAGCGGCAAACTCACATGAGGATCTCAGCCGGGTTTTGAAATCTGAAACATACTTGAGGAGGTTTTGGTTCCCCTCCTGGCCAACTAGGCTATCCTGCAATAGTTGCAAAGGACCTCTTACCTGGTGACCGAAAACTAGCTCATTAGGGGAAAAACCCAGGGATTCAGTTGGAACCTCACGAGTAGCAAATAAAAGAAAAGGTACCCCCTTATCCCACTCAACTCCGATCTCTGTACAATACTTACGTAACATTCACTTTAATGTCTGATGATATCGTTCGAGAACCCCTTGACTCTCTGGGTGGTAGGTGCTAGACTTAACATGCTCGATACCCAACTCCTTCAGGGACTGCTGGAAAATGTTAGAGGTAAAATTAGTTCCTTGATCACTTTGCACCTCATGGGGGAAACCCATTCTGGTGAAGAATTTGAGCAGTTCCTTGATGACAGTTGGATCAGAGGTAGTCCTTAAGGGTATAGCCTCTGGGTAGCGAGTTGCCATGTCCATGATAGTTAATAAATAAATGTTACCTTGGGAAGTCTTAGGCAATGGGCCTACAATGTCCACTACCACCCGAGTAAAAGGATTCTCGAAAACGGGCAAGGGCACCAGAGGATGTACAGGCATCTTCTGATTGGGTTTTCCTGTCATCTGGCAAGTGTGACACACTCTACAAAACTCCACTACATCTGCACGCATTCCTGGCCAGTAAAAGTGGGCTCTGATTCTGTCTAGAGTTTTTCTCACACCTAGGTGTTCTGCCAATGGTATACAATGTGCCATTTCCATGATATCTCTACGACAAGGTTTGGGGACTACTACTTGATGGACGTCCCAAGCCCCGTCATCGATTGGTCTGTGTGGCGGTCTCCATCTTCGCCACAATACTCCTCCTTTGAGGTAGAAACATTCACCACCCTCCTTCTCACATTCCTCTTCACTCACGGACCTGGCAGCTAACTCCTTGCATTCACTATCATCTCTCTGTAGCTCTACCAGGCCACTAGGACAATTTGGAGGGGTTTCATGGTCATCGTTAGGGTCAAGATGAGCCATAAAGGTGTCAGATAAATCCACCTCAGTCACATCATCAGGCACAGTTGGAGCGTCATTCACACTCTCATCATCCCTTTCATCAACTCTTACATTCGGTACATTTCTGTCTGAGGGAACTGCTACTTGAGACATTGAACGTGTGACAGCACACACAGGGAAAACTGTTGGCATCTCCTTTTCGAGCTCACCGGTTAGTGGCTCGTTAACAGGGGAAAGTGACAAAATGGGGTCTGGTCGGACCTTCTCACCTGCTACATCATTCCCCAAAAGGAGTGTTACCCCAGGCACAGGGATATCTTGGGACCTACACAAAGCTATGGTGGCCTCACCCTGTAGTAACTCACATTCAATTTCGCCTTTTACCAAGTATGCATAAAACTGGCCTCCAGCACCTCTCATTACAACTGGTTCGCCAGGTGGGCACTCCGTGTAAGGATTCACCATGAGGGTGCTAGTAGAACCTGTGTCTCTCAGAATTTTTACCTCATGCATACAACCATTTAATCTCACGTTGCCAGATGAAATAAAGGGACGGTAACTGTCCTGCACTGATGGTGAAATTATTATTGGCTTAACCCTAGTGGGTTGCACCACACATGCTACTACACCCCTGTCTAGATGATTTACGTTAGCTGCTAGGTACTCCTTCTGTCGGGTGTCCTGCATTAAAGGAACTTTTGGTGCTAGGTACTCCTTCTGTCGGGAGTCCTGCATTAAAGGAATTTTTGGTGCTAGGTACTCCTTCTGTCGGGAGCCCTGCATTAAGGGAACATATGGAGTTTGAGATACGGCGGCAACTGTCTGCCCCGATCTCTCGGTTCTCTCCTTGGCCCAGCACTGATAAGCTAGGTGGCCTCTCATGCCACAAAAAGTACATACTTTAGGAGAGACGGGAACGTTCCCTCTTTGAGCATTACTATTACTTTGGGGCCCACCTCTGTTACCATTGCCCTGAGTCGCATTTTTAGTTGGGGGAACAATTCTATTTTGGCTAACTGGGGAAGACGTTATAGGCTTGTGACTGGGTCTGTCAGATTTGTGATTGGGATACTTAAAATTAGAACTAGAATTATCGTAGGGCTTCTTTCCACGAAATTTGTTGTTGAGCACGTATGTGTCAGCCATGTCAGCAGCGTCGGCAAGACAATCTACCTTTTTCCCCTTTAAATGATAGGATACAGAAGAATCAATTTTCCATAGGAAATTTTCTAACAGGACCAACTCCTTCAGATCGTTGTAGCTTGTGACTTTCTTACTCTTGACCCAATGATTGAAAGTTTTAGTCATGGTCCTGGCAAATACCTTATGGGTTTCTTCTACTTTCTTCTGGTTTTTACGGAAAGATTGCCTGTAAGCCTCAGGCTGCAATTGATGGGTTTTTAGGATAGCTTCTTTGAGATTGTCATAATCCTGCCTAACTTCTGCTACTTCTGACAAATACGTGGCTCGAGCCTGCCCTGTCAAAACAGTTTGTAACATAAAAGGCCATTGATCTCTTGTCCACTTCATACCTCCAGCAACTTCCTCAAACAAAACAAAGAAATCCTGCACATTATCCTCAGTAAAAGGTGGAATGACACTAGTCATAGTCAATCCCAGAGGGGGAGCAATTACGGGAGCATTTGTATTGACATTTGGTTGAGCCGTACGATATTGATATTCACATTGTTCCGTCGTTGCTCTGGCTTTTATGCTGGCTTCTTCGGTATTTGCTCTGGCTTGTTCGGCATTTATTCTGGCTAGTTCTATAGTCAGTCCGGCTTGTTCGGTAGTTGCTCTTATCCTGGCTTCTTCGGTATTTGCTTTTATTCTGGTTAGTTCTAATATTTGATCACCGGTCAAACCAGGTGGCAATTGTTCATCAAGTTGGCTAGGTTTACTCGAGATCCCACCAACTGCTCCATCACCCTCCTTGCCTTCTACAGGGAACAAGTGGGTTTTTATGGTCTGAGCCACCTCTACTTTAGACATGTTTGAGACAGTTAATTGGAGATGTGAGGCAAGCACTTTCAGTTCGGATTTTGACAGACAGTCAATATCAGGGTCTGTGGGTTCTGATTCTATGAAAACTCGAGCATCTTCGTCATTAATTAGTTGAGGCATGATTAATATTTGATTTTTAAGTAATGAAATGTTAATGAAACTGAGTGAAACTGTATGAAACGAATCCTGGCAAGGTCGCCACTCTTCTGTTACGTATCTTGATCCTCAAGTGGTTAACTTGATGAATCTAGATAGCACAGAGATATATATTAAGGTATCAGTCAGCTGAAGGCAAAACAAAAGTAAAATCTAATAAAAATTATTTCCTGTTGTTGCTTCCTTTCCTTTTGGATCTTAGGACTTGGTATCCTTTATTGACTGATACTCTTTAATTATGAAAAATACTGAAACTAATTAAAGTCATGTAGTATTTATAAAGAATTATTATTTAACCGAAGCTTAGTAGGCTATGGTTATGAACCGAAGAAGTATATCTAAAGAAGGACTATTAATTCTATAAAAAGTCTTGAAAAATAAATATTAAAGTAAGAATATTTCTGTCTCTTACCCCTTTTGAAATGAATAGATAGTTTTCTTATATGTCCTTTTAATTATATTTAATGTAATTATTCTTGGTTCTTGTCTTACGTTAACAGTATTATATTATTATCATCAGGATTTATATCAAAGTCACATAAAAAGTTAGATATATATTTAATAATTAGTTAAATGTATTTCTTAACCACGTAACAATGAGGTTTGATTATGAGTAAATAAAGTTACAGGATCGCTTCATAGATTCGATTCAGGTCTCACTCAAATAATATGAAAAGCAAAATATAATATTTTGAAGCAAAAGAATTTTCTTCAGCTTAGGAAATCACTAGAAGTAATATTAACACAGCCATGTTAGTCTAAGGCGATATTACTAATATGAGACAATAGCATCACCGTACTAAGCACCATTAAGCAATGTAAGCTTAATTAAAAGAAAATGAAAGAACTCTTAAGTATTAATATAAAACAATAGTATTACTTTCATCATAACCCAATTACTTAAAAGAGTTGCTTTAGTCCACAAGTTAGTCAACTAAAATAGTTAAGTACATAATAGTAGCGTTAACGTTAATTCCTAATCAAATAGTTAAGTACATAAATAGTAGCGTTAACGTTAATTCGCAATAAAATAGTTAAACACATAATAGTAGCGTTAACGTTAATTCCCAATCAAATAGTTAAGCACATAATAGTAGCGTTAACGTTAATTCGCAATCAAATAGTTAAACACATAATAGTAGCGTTAACGTTAATTCCCAATCAAATAGTTAAGTACACAATAATAGCGTTAACGTCCCAATCACATATCTCACTAACCAACATAACGTAAGTGTTTACACGGAACACACACTTATATAATCTGACTGACAGTCACAATCCCATTATAATACTTCACCCCGTCTTCCTCCAGCTGCAAGTTCACCTTCCCCAACTCCAAATGAGACTGATTTGAATGCCCACAACTCGGGTCTTATATACTAAACAATGATGGTCTAGGAACGAATCAGGAGGCGGGGGGTGGTGCCCGCTCCAATCACAGCTCCTCGAGTTGCATAGCAGGTGCATGGTCCAATCACAGCTCCTGGCGTCGAACATACGTCATAGCGTCGGTTAGTTTGCAGGGTCCCCTATGACGCACGCAGGTGTGAAGGCTTGTTTGCAGGTATGCGGGCTAGCTGGTTTCCCACTCGCTAGTTCGCTCGCTAGTTTGCTTCGCCGCTTGGGTAGTTTGGCTCCTTCAACTCTAATTCTAACTCTTAACACCTTACGAGCGGCCTATGCGGTTTATTTATGTGTACCGCACAGCGGGGTGTTTTTAGCCAAAATAGGGCTGTTTACGTGATCATTTTCATGCCTAAATAAGACCCAGAACGTAAAACAAGTACCTATCCCTGAAAGGGCATAAACAGAGCTTTCGAATGACACCATAACGATCCTTGTATGATGGATAGTTTTCTTGCAATAACCGTGCAACGCGAGTGCAAAAAGCAGGTAATTCGGTACTTTCAGTACATAATTGAGTATGTAGCGAGTGAGAGAGGGAGGAGGGAGCTGAGATTTGTGTCAGTAGGTTCGCCGCGGTGGTCTGGAGCAGTCATACGCTCGCTAGTCTCCTGCCACCACTTGTCTCTCTCTCTCAGCCACATTACGTGCTGAAATTGCCACTCGAGTTATGTCGAGCGCCGCCACATAGTCCAGCTTTATTTAACTCGACTTATGTTGCTCGCCGCTAATTAAGGGTTAAATTAACATACAGGGCTCCGTATGTCAGAATATATATATATATATATATATATATGTGTATATTTATATATATATATATACCGGTATATATGTGTATATATATATATATATATATATATATATACTGTAATATATACCGGTATTGTACTGTATATAAACCAATTTTACCTAAGAGATTCAATACTAATTGCAGAATCTAGGTCGCAGAGTTGCGTATGCATTTTCTTTTCGTAATGCGGAAACTGCACACCTACTTTATAAATATATATTAATAAATATATTCGGAATTGACCTTTATCTTGAGCTTTGCAGAATTTGTCTGATAATTTGCAATTATCTTTATATAAAAGTCAACCATTTCAACGAATTTGGTGACATTTCACTCCTCACACCAAACACCTCCCACCTTCGAATCCCGGTGGATCACATATACTGTATGCCTTCATTAATTTCATTAGAGGTGTTTGGTGAAATTAACCCTTTCAAGCTCCAATACGTATTTCTGTTCTGTTTTCTGGCTACTATTAGACGATTTTATTCAGATTAGTAACGATATATGGAAGTCAAAGGGTTGATTGAGATAGTATTTACCCTTTCAATACCCACAGATCCTTCCTAAGCTGCATAAAATCGTCTAATGATAGCCAAAATAAACTGCTAAAACGCGTCAGAGCTTCAAAGGGTTAATAAAATATATGTTATTTATTTCACTCCTCACACCAAACACCTCCCAATGAAATTTATGAAAGAATGTATTTGCTGACCCATGTATAGGAATTTTAGATATATCTGCAAAATTTGGCCAAAATTTATTCAGAGGCCAGCTGCCGGTCATCAAAACCAGAGGCCAGCTGCCGGCCATCAGAACCAGAGGCCAGCTGCCGGTTATCAGAACCAGAGGCCATCTGTACTCCCCCTGAAGCCAGCTGCCGGCCATCAGAACCTGAGGCCAGCTGCCGGCTATCAGAACCAGAGGCCATCTGTACTCCCCCTGAAGCCAGCTGCCGGCCATCAGAACCAGAGGCCATCTGTACTCCCCCTGAAGCCAGCTGCCGGCCATCAGAGACAGAGGCCAGCTATCAGAAGTATGCCTTAACAAAAGACCCGGAAGTGGAACCCCTCACACTTAACCTATTAATAATTTATCCCGTTGGGGCTCTGCTATTCAATGGTATGTTCAGTATCGACCCTGGCCTCGATATTGTGAGTACCGATCATCTTGACCCTGAGCCCGCCAATCATAGCTCGGGCCTTGACCTTGGGCCCAATAGCGCGGCTGTCGACTTTGGCCGTAATTCTCCTGGGTTCCCCTAGGTCCCCGATCAGGCCGCGGGAGATTGTGTAACCTGCGAAGTCTCCTTTTTTCCTTATCGACAAACTGGAAAAACAAGGACTTGAACCCATTTTTTTTTAATTCACTTCTGTGCACTATGCCGGTGGCCATTTCCTCTTGGATCTGTCTGGCTGCCACCTCTTTGGCCTTTTGGTAATCCTCAGTTGTGAGAGGTTTAGGGTCTGGACTGAGAAGTAGCGGGATGGGCTTGTGAATTACGTGGGTGGGGGTGAGTGGTGCGAGGGTAGGGGTGGGGGTGGGGGTGAGTTGTTCGGGGGTGGGGGTGGGTGGTGCGGGGGTAGAGCGGTGCGGGGGGGGAGAGGGTGGTGCGTTGAGTGGTGTGTGGGTGGGTGGTGCGGTGGTGGGGATCGGTGCGGGGGTAGTGGTGGGGGTGCGGGGGTAGTGGTAGCGGGAGGGGTCTGAATGAGGACGGGGAGGTAGGAAAGGTTAGCGGGCAGTGGCGAGGGCAGGAGGGGAGTCTGAATGAGGACGGGGAGGTAGGAAAGGTTAGCGGGCAGTGGCGAGGGCAGGAGGGGAGGTAGGGAAGGTGTTATCACACAGGGTGATGTGATGCGACTAGTGCAGTAGCAGTGCTGCTTGCTTGCATGCAATTCTCGCTTTCAGCTGCTGCCGCTGGCTAACCCTTGTGGTGAAAAGGGGAGCCGAGTGCGTAAGTCTCCCTCTGCCAGTACATATCACCAAGACTCCTATTGTGCCTCCCCGGGGCCACACACGGTAACTGGGTGTCTTGCGATCCCAGGCTAAATCAATATTGGATCTCGGGGCATGCGGTGGCCCCCAGAGGTATGATGTGCATCCTTGTCATCTACCAACAACCGCACACACCCACTGCCTTGTGGTTTAGTTTAGTAAGACAAAGGCTAGGGGAGCACACCCTGAGAGAACAGCAGACGTTGGGGTCACGTCCTGGCGGTTTCCGACAAACTGGAATCCCGGCAGTCCCCTGCAGTATTGAGCAGGAGCTGGTCGTCTTGGGTCACCCCTTTGCCATCAGCAACCCCTGTTCAGTACCAAGATAGTGAAGTTGGAACTGCGCACCTCCCTCGACACTCTAAACTCTTCTATGCGCAGGTTTTCTCTAACGTCATCATCGGACTACCATAAGTAAGTGGTGTGGGTGAGTGGTGCGGGGGTGGAGGTGGGTGATGTTATAGGACTGGTGGTATTATTATACTGCTGTGGTGACTGATGCTGATAATCTTGACCGCCCGCCAATCATTGTTCGGACCTTGATATTGGGCCCGATAATATGGATGTCGACCTTGGGTGTAACTATTCTGGCTTCCCCTAGGTCCCCGATAGTGCCTATTAGGCTGTGGGAGATTGTTTACCCTGCGAAGTCTCACTTTTTCCTCATTGACACATTGGAAAAAATGGGATATTTTTTTTTTTTTTTTTAATTCACTTTTGTGCACTACCCCGGTTTCTATTTCATCTTGGATCTGTCTGGCTGCCACCTCTTTGACCCTTTGGTAATACTCCTCAGCTGTGAGAGGTTTAGGGGCTGGACTGAGAAGTGGCGGGATGGGCTTGTGAAATGCGGGGGTGGGGGTGAGTGGTGGTGGGGGTGAGTTGTGTGGTGGCGGGGGTGGGGGTGGGTGGTGCGGGGGTGGAGGTGGGTGATGTAATAAGAGCGGTGGTAGACTCCGGTATATTTTTGGAGGTGGTGAACTTAGTCAACTCGGTGCCCTTACACACCTCCATTTTTCAGTCCCGTGCGGCCCACCTCTCCCTGGGAGCAAGACTTGAAATCGACCTCGATGGATGAGAGGGTTTTCCCCCCAGCCTTGGCATGAACCCACATTCGGGGGTTACCAATGCGCTTAATATCAAACACCGTGAATGGCGGAAACTCCAGCTTATACCAGCCGCCACCCAGGTAGTCCCAGCCTCCATTTGCCTCCAGAATCCGAATCCGTAGAACCGCTTTGAATGTACGGATCGTCTTCCTTTTCTTATCAATGTGGATGGCATCGGGGAGGGATGTTCCTGTGCCCAGGTGGATAAATAAACTTGTTACCGTTACTTTCGCGTACGGTGCCGCCCCGAGCTTGCTCTGCGTACACCCCATTACGAGGCTCACTTTTTGCGATATCGAATGCTCTCATAAAATATTAATTTTTCTTCTTTTGCTGATTAACTCTTATTTTCACTTTTGAGTTAAATAACTATGGTACTGAAATATTTAACCTTCGACTATCGCTTATGTCTTGTCTTCAGATATTAAATCGTGTCCTCAGATTTGTTTATAACGTTGTTGGAATATTAAGAAAGTTGGATTGTCAATGAAGAGAAATTTTACACTGGTAGAACTGATGGTGTTGGTAACTGACATGTACAGTAACTTGAGGTTGATGCCTAAATAATTGTATAGTTTTTTTTAGTAGTAATAGTGATGATGGTGGTGATTTTGGTAGTTATGATGGTGACATTAGTATTGATGATGGTGACAGTACTATAAACACATTTTAATAGGCTAGTAGTGATGATTGTTATAGCAGTAGTGATGATGGAGACAGTAGTAATGATGATTGTAAGACGATGGTAATAATATTAGTAGTGTTATTTGATATAGCAGTAGTGATGATGGTGACAGTAGTAATGATGATGTAAGATGATGGTAATAATATTAGTACTGATGATTGTTATAGCAGTAGTGATGATGGTGACAGTAGTAATGATGATTGTAAGATGATGGTAATAATATTAGTAGTAATGATTGTTATAGCAGTAGTGATGGTGATAGTTTTAGTGATAATGATGACAGTACAGTAGTGATGATGGTGACAGTACTAGTAGGCTAGTAGTGATGATGGTTGTAGCAGTAGTGATGATGGTGACAGTAGTAATGATGATTGTAAGATGATGGTTATAATAGTAGTGATGATGGTGATAGTTTTTGTGATAATGATGACAGTAGTAATAATGGTGACAGTAGTAGTGATGATGGTGACAGTACTAGTAGTAGTGATAATGGTTATATCAGTAGTAATGATGGTTACAGTAGTAATGATGATTGTAAGATGATGGTTATAATAGTAGTGATGATGGTGATAATTGTAGTGATAATGATGGTAGTGACGGTGGTGACAGTAGTAGTGATGATGATGACAGTAGTAGTGATGATGGTGAGAGTAGTAGTGATGATTTTAATAGTTATGATGAAGTTAGTAATGGTGATGGTGACTAGTAGTGATGATGGTGACAGTTGATGACAGTATTAGTGATGATGGTGATAGTATATTTGATGATGGTAATACTAGTAATGATGGTAACCTATCGCAGAGTTGGGTGGCAAAACGGCAAATTTACTTTATGGTAATTATGATCGTATTACATCTCAAATTATACTATTTATTATGAAATCATTATAACCATCTATCATATAATTTTAAGGTGTTTTAGTTACAGTATCTAGATTTATATGGGGGACTGTACATTACAGAGGTCAGAAGATCATTCACCCCTATGACGTATTGTCTGGTCAGATCCTGTCACACACATTCTGCTGAAATGATACTCCCTGTACTTTCTCCAATGCCATCTTGTAACCGGGAGGTGAATTATAGGTGTGGCTTGGAGGTGGTGAGAAGGTGAGAGATAGGGAGAGCAGGCAGATAAAATTGAACATCCAGGGTGATAACATATTAGTCCATGAGCCAAGACCCGAATTTTGGGATATCGGTACCACCCGGGGTGACTAATTCTCTTAGGTGTTTTTAGCTTGCTACATGTCTCTAGTTTATGTTTTGATATGATAGCCCTTGCACATTGGTAGCTTAATGGTCGTTATCACTTCTTGAATAGACATACCCTACCGAAAATTCCGAAATTTTTTAAAATGTCAAATTTGGGGACAGGAATGCCTAAATGTCAACAAAATGCATATAGTAATTGTCACATTTAATACAAGTCCTGTAAATACACACTAAGCATGCCATGGGCTTGCACATACTATTATGGCAAATTACTACTCCTAAATATCATCTACGTCAGACTCGGAATCTGACTGTTGTGCCACCGGCTCTTCTTCAATAGCCTTGTTCTGACATGTCTGTAACCTGCACATGTCCGTGCATTTTAGACCATTGCTGAGGCAAGTACACTTAGGGAGTTCGCATGACCGCACACACTTGCAAGACAGTAGCTGCATAACAGCATCTGGTGCTGGTGAGCCTCGCATCCAGTTGACGGCAAGCTTACCGTCCTCATCTGTCATCCAACCGCAGTCTGTTGGGTTCGCAACAAATGGCTGGCTCTGAAGACTTCTCCTCCAGATCGCAGCCTGGTAGTTTGCACGCAGTGCATGCATGAAGAGGCAGTCCTCACAAGGAGGGAGTTGACTTGACTCTACCTCTCCACGTCTTGCACAGAACAGCTCATACCGAAGCTTGTTTACCTTAGTTGTGTGGGTAGATGGTAGGTACATGTGGCAGGTGATTTCCTGTAGCTTCTCAAAGAGTTCAGGAGACACTTCCCATGAGCGTCCAAGTTCGTGAAAAGCATGCTGGTATGTCTTGTCCATCTTCACCTGCTTGAGTGTCGTCATCTTCCCTCGGCCAGCGAATGCACTGACGGTATCACAGCCTGTAAAGGCATGCATACCAATCAATGAATCACACACGCTGCCTCCCAGTGTGCGGCTCAGTGTGGTGATATCCAGGAATCTTGTCCGGTTCTTCGTCCCGCACTTCTGGAACAGATGGGATGGGATCTTGTGGCACATGCCAAGACACAACACCATGACGTCTGTATCTTCTGCAGTGATGATGACAGACTTGTTCCCAGATTCTGCTGCATGAAGTGCATGGAGAAGAAGGCGTGTGTCTGCTTCTTCTTGAGTTGACTTAAGCTCAGGAGCCTCTTCCCACTGCTCTTTGGTGATCTTGAAGCAGCGCTGCTCACATGTGACATACAGCTCCTTGTCCTTGAGCTTCTCCCTGTGCTGTGGTGCCTTCCATTCTTCTACCAAGAACTTGATAAGACTTGCCTTGTTGGAGGAACTACCGAGTAACTTTCTCCACTGCTGGATGTTGTGCCCAGGTTGAATGTTCTTGAAATGAATTCCTGTGCCTGCACTTCTTTTGGCTCGTTCTGCATCCTTGATGGATGTCTCCTTGTAGATATCAAACACAACATCAATGCGCCTGCTCTTAGCACCTTCATGAACAGCGTGACTCAGTGCTGTACCTGCAAGCTGTGAAAAAGTTTTGTCGTTTCCCTTCAGTTTGTGGACCAGGCTCATCCCATCAATTATGGTAGCAGAGGGCTCGGGTATCACTTCTGCAGGAGAAACATTCCTCTCTAACTCCTTTGCGAGGGCAGCCTTGTTGGTCTTGCGGAGAGACCCATCACCGCTGGCAAGTGCCCAAGGCAAAGGCCCCAGGGGATGAGCCAAGACATCACTCATTTTGAGCTTTCTGTTCTCGGCAACAAGGATCATCTGGCCAATTAGGTTCCTGTCAGCCTTTAAGATAACCTCCTTGGCATGGTCTTGTGAGCGTGGCTTCATTCTGATGTTAGTGAACGTTCTCAGTTTCGTCTTCGTCATCGTGTCATGAAACTGTATAGTTGGCGTATCGATCTCCAGGGGCTCTTCCTGGAGCCAGATATGGTTCTTTGTCTTTGAATCCTGGACTTCCTTGGTAGTGTCGACATACGCAGTCTCAATCCTAGGTGGCCCTGCCCGCCGCCCAACATTGTATATTGGCAGCATTGATGATGTCTGAGTGATGCTTCTTATCTTGGACTTGGTAATCTCTGGCAGGACTTTCTCTGGCACAGAGCCTGCAACCTTGGACTGGACAGCAATGCCATTGACTCTATGAGAAGTACCTGCTCCACTTAGGGTCTCTTCAAGTCGGTCAATGTTATCCCAGGCCAGGGTTGTGAACACACCAGGGTAGATGTTTGCTGGCAGTGGAATGTCATCCTTTGAGCATTCCAGCTTCTGGATACAAAGGGCTGTATCGATCTCCTCAAACATTGAGTAAGACACACAGTGACCAAGACGATTCAGAGTTCGGATCAGTTCTGTGTTTCCTGTCAAAGACTTTACAGCATTGGTCAGCAGTACGTGCTTGGGTGGTTTTGTCTTGCCACTGGTAACAGCAAAGACCAAGTCACTGCCAAAGGAAGTGGCAAGACGTTGAGCTCTTTCAGAGGGAGTTTCACACTCACACTCTCCTGTCAGCAGGGTGTGCAGGAATTGAGTGACTGCTGCAGGAATGACATTCTGATCTGTATCGGGAGGCCATGGCTGACTCACATCTTGTTTATTGATCTCATTCCTCAGCTGCATTCCTGCTTTGGTTAAGACATCTTCAGAGTTAGCTGCTCTTGCTTCTTGCAGGTCTTTTGCCATTTTGTGTGCTTGCCGGGCAAGGTCGTCCATTGAGAGGCTGCGTGGATAGATTAGAAGCTTTCCTTTCTCATCTGGGACAAAGCGTAGTGATTCTCCAAACTCGGTTTCAATCTTTCGGCGAACATGTTTCTTTGTCGCTGGTTTCAGTTGGATAATACCACGGGACATCATGGATCTCTCAAGCCTAGATGTGAGGTTTGTCATAGGCAGTACCTCTGGGTTGGGGAATAATTTGGTCCTTATATACAAGCAGAGTTCCTCGAGGGCTTCTGTCTCAACCTCTTCGTAGCGTGCTTCCTCGCTTTCTTCCTGATTTTCACCTGCACCCGACCTGGCGGCCGCTGGGAAATCATCTTTTGTGAAGAGTTTGTAGCACGACTTGTGGTAGTGACCCTCTGCAGCAACAAGGTCTCTGCTAACTAAACCAAGGATTCTCTGGTTGAGTTTCCTTATTGCTGCTCTGCGAATCTTCTCATCTGCTCGTAGCTCAACACACTGTATGAGTGGCTCCCTTGTCTTTGTTGTTTTTATGTACTTGCTTGACTTCTCGCAGAAGATACATACTTTGGCATACACCCTGCTAGTACTAGGGGCATCCCTTGATGCCCTCCTCCTGGGGTCGACGCTTGCTGATTCTATCTTGACACCCTTGGCAAGGATAGAATCCAGTGACTTCTTCATTGTAAAGAGACTACGACATTTACGGTGATAATGTATGTGTGGTATTCCTCCTTCTTCAAGGCCCTTGGCTGCTTCCAGGACTGGATCATGCTGCCTGATTTCTGCAGCCCTGAGCAATGTGTTCCAGGAGTCCAAATCCTGTGGTGACACCAGAGCATCGCTGTCATCATCAGAGCAGTGGATGATACAGTCGATCCGTGCTCTCTTTCTCGCAGATGGTTCCATCCTGCCGTCAAACAGTCGACACACACCTGCAAAAAATATCACCATTAAACCATGAACAAACAAACACATTACATGGAAACCACTCTACATATGTTTGCTCCTTCCAATAATAAATTATCCCCAAAATATAACAAAAAATCCCCAAATATGAAATAAACCCCTAAATATGGAGAAACTTGAAATACACATCGGAATAATTCTTGTAGAGAATCAAATAAGCTACAAGAGCTGTTAGAATATATTTTTCAATGTTCCCCATATTTAAGGATTTATTCTAGATTTAGAGGAAAATACCCAAAATATAGAGTATATTCCGAAATATGAGGAAATTTGAAAAATACCTAGGAACAACTCTGGTAGAGAATATAATTCTACATAGGTGTTCAAAGTTTCGCGATGATTGTGTGATGGATTTTAAAGAAAATGAGGAAAACGCCGAGCGTCACGCTAAAAATCTTTATTTTTGGGTAGCGCCCCTATTGCATCAAAAAAATTAGACTAAGCTACCAGTGCGAGAAGGCTATCATATCTTAATGTACTTACAGTCACTCTATAAACATTTTAGTACCATTCGTGTTTAGTCACCCCAGGTGGTACCGATATCTGGCCTGGCTCATGGACTATATACCCAGAGATACCCTCTTGAGTTAGGGTTTACTCTTATATTACTTTATAGTACTTCTGTATATCTTTCAGGTTGTTACTTAAATATATCAAAGTGGTTTTGGATCAGAGATCTTTAATTATAGTCCCTTTACCTATATCTATCAATATATAATAGTTAGGCTTATATGGTAATCTGTGGTGGCAGCTTTTATACCTATCTATTAAATCAATCAATCTACAAGCAGAGAACTCAGCCTCTACACTACAACTTCTACAATCATCATACAACCTACAGTAACCTATTGCTCATAGGAGACACCTTAAGTCTACCTACATCGAGTAAGAGGTTAACCCTTATCATAAATATAGGATCGTAACTCAAAACGTCCTAATACTCCTGTCTGGAGTTAACCCTATGAATACATTTGACTACCCATAAAAGTCATACGTAACAATCGTGGTGATTGTGGTAATAGTTGTAGTAATGGTGGTGATTGTAGTGGTAGTTGTGATAGTGGTAGTGTTTTTGGTAGTAGTTATAATAGTGGTGATTGTGGTAATACTTGTAGAAATGATGGTGATTGTAGTGGTAGTTGTGATAGTGGTAGTGTTTTTGGTAGTAGTTATAATAGTGGTGATTGTGGTAATAGTTGTAGTAATGGTGGTGATTGTAGTGGTAGTTGTGATAGTGGTAGTGTTTTTGGTAGTAGTAATCAACTCTGCGTAAGCAGAGTGGTATCGCCCCCCCGTATAGTGGTACATGCAAACCGAAATGTCTGTCTATCTGTCTGTCCGTCCGAGAACTCCTCCTAGACTGTTTGACGGATTTTCACCAAACTTCACACGAACCTTCGGTGCGTGAATTCGACGGTAATTAAACAAATATTTGTTGAATTTGTGCAATAGTTATGATCTTAGGTAAACAAAAAAAATTGCCCCCCCCCCACGTACCTAAGCCACACATCATACACATGTCTCAGATGTGATGATAATGGTGAGACGTCTGTCTTTCTATCCGATAACTCCTCCTAGAACGTTTGACGGATTTTCACCAAACTTCACACGAACATTCGGTGCGTGAATGCGACGGTAATTTTTTTCTTTTCTAAATATGTGCAATAGTTATGATTATATGCCCAAAATATGGTTCCTCTCCCTCCTCCCTCAGGACACCTCCCACCCTGTACCTGTTCCCAAGCAATGATGCTGGCGTTCTGTGTGAAGGGGGTATCACACTGGGCCAATTCTCGTCATTCTTCAGCAAAAAATGTAGCTACCGCCAGTCTCCAGCACAAATCTCATCATTTGGTGGAGCTAGGATGCTTCCCGCACTGGGTGGGAAGCTCCATTTTTTGATGGAGGTAGATTGTCAGCCTCTTTACAGCTCGCATTCAATCTCATTGATATCTCAAGTATATGACATCGAAATATATATTTTGCTACATAATTGTGTGTTTTGATTGTGAGAAGGGCTGCGGATAGACATAAACTAAGTGAATTAATGCTAAAATAGCTACACCACTTGCAGCTAAATAACCACTTCCTATACCTACGCCACGGCGATTGGTATGAAACGAAAACATTCGGGTGTGTAGCAGGAGGAACTGTTTTTCAGATGCCTATTTACTAAGAATCATTAAACAATATATTTAACCTAGCCTAACCTTACCTAGTAAATTAGTGGACTATTTATGAATGTAAAATGTAAAAATATATTGTAACATTACCAAATTATCGAGATAAATACAGGTCTACCCGCATACACCGGATTATGCCTACCAAGCATTCTACAACCTCCGAAAAGTTCAAAATATTTCCTCATATATGCTCCAAATATAAAACATAATCACGCAAACTTGTAGATTGAGTCATATTGAAATATAAGTGTCGATATAAATCCATCTTACTCTAAATTATTGGTGAAACAACACAATATAAACGATCGTTTAGTGCCGAGGTAACGACAGGGGCTCCGTAAGGCTATAGCCTATATTTTGCGAAAAACTTCCTCATAGCTACTTATATAAGCTTCACACGCAAAACATAGCAACATTAACGTATAGATTGGGTCCTATTACACAAAGTTTGTCAATATCAATCCATATTATTCTACAGTTTAAGTGAAACCACTGTTCTATAGCCTACGCCACGGCGATTGGTATGAATCGAAAAAGTTCAAAATATAAATTTCCTCATATAAGCTTCAAATTTAAAAAAAATTACACTAACGTGTAGATTGAGTTATATTGCATTATAATTGTAGATGTAAATTCACATTACTATACATTACAGTATAGGTGAAACGGACCAATATAGGCTAAGGTCGGACGTTACTGACTGGAAACTGAGACTGGAGATTGGAGAATGACGAGAATTTGGCCCAGTGTGATGCCCGCTTGAGAGTGCCCCATAGGGGCACTCTCACACAGAATGCTATTGTTCAGATGAGAAAAACTTGCGACGCATTTGTTAGGTTACCGGTAAGTTAGTTTAGTTGACATTAGAAGTGATGGTAGTAATAGTGGGGATAATGCTGATAGTAGTGATGATGGTGATAATAGCAGTGATAATGGTTGTAGATTTAGTGATAATGATGACAGTAGTGATAATGGTAGTGATGATGATAACAGTAGTAGATATGATGGTGACAGTACTAGTAGTAGTGATGATGGTCATAATAGTATTCATGATGGTGACATTAGTAATGATGATTGTAAGATGATGGTGACAGTATTAGTGATGTTGGTAAGTAGTAGTGATGATGGTGAAAGTTGTAATGAGAGTAGTAGTGATGATGAGAGTAGTAGTGATGATGGTGAGAGTAGTAGTGATGATTATAATAGTAGTAGTGCTGATATTAATGATGATAGTGACTAGTAGTGATGATGATGACCGCATTTGTTAGGTTAAGTTAGTTTAGTTGACATTAGAAGTGATGGTAGTAATAGTGGGGATAATGCTGATAGTAGTGATGATGATAATAGCAGTGATAATGGTTGTAGATTTAGTGATAATGATGACAGTAGTGATGATGGTAGTGATGATAACAGTAGTAGATATGATGGCGACAGTACTAGTAGTAGTGATGATGGCCATAATAGTATTCATGATGGTGACATTAGTAATGATGATTGTAAGATGATGGTGACAGTATTAGTGATGTTGGTAAGTAGTAGTGATGATGGTGAAAGTTGTAGTAATGATGAGAGTAGTAGTGATGATGAGAGTAGTAGTGATGATGGTGAGAGTAGTAGTGATGATTATAATAGTGCTGATGATATTAATGATGATAGTGACTAGTAGTGATGATGGTGACCGATCGCAGAGTTGGGTATGCCGTTTTGATTTTGAGCGAAACGGCACGTCTACTTTATTGTTAGAGATCCTTCCTAAGCTTAATATAAATCATCTAATATTTGCCAGAATATAATAAACAGGGCGTCACGGTACTCAAAGGGTTAATTCCCCCTGCGCGTACTACAGTAGACCTCCCAGACCCGCAGCGATGATGATGAATCTGTCACTTGGAAGCACTGCAGCCTCACTAACCCACCGCGAGAACCAGATCGAGGCCAGAGAACACGGGATATACACACTCAAGATAAATACAGGAATAGATTAATACATGAATTGATAGATAGATACATAGATAGATAGGTAGATACTTGGATAGATTAATGGATAGATAGATGGATACTTGATTAGATGAGTAGATTAAAGGGTAGATAGATAGATGGATAATTGGATAGATGGATAGATTAATGGATAGATAGATGGATACTTGGATAGATGGATAGATTAATGGATAGATAGATAGATTGATACTTGGATAGAAGGATAGATTAATGGGTAGATAGACATATAGATAGATAGATAGATAAATAGATAAATGGATATATATAAAGATGTATAGACGGATACATAGATAAATAGCTACTGTATATGCATAAATAAACAGACACATGTGAATGAATGTGAGGGAATTCCAGGAGTGTGTAGTGTGTGTGTGTGTGTGTGTACTTTTTTTGAGACTGTGTGTGTGTGTGGATGTTAGTTTGTGAGCGTGGGTGGATGTAAGTTTGAGACTGTGTGTGTGAATGTACGTTTGTTAGACTATGTTTGTATGTTTTTTTTTTTTTTTTTTTTGGTTCTATATTCCAACTTACTTCCTCTCGGGCATAGGCTGAGAGCCTTAACATTCACCGCTTTACAATGAACAGTGAAGCCCGTGAGGTCTTGTTCCAGTATAGGGAGTGAGACATGTGAAGCACATAGAGTACAACGAGCACCTGCCATCTTGCCTTCACATGAGGCACGGTGCTCACTCATGGCCCGAAACGACCCCATCTCTGAAGCCACCTCGTTCCCGTGCTTCACTGTTTCACCCCCTACACTCAGACTCTCACACTTACACACACACAACGCCACCTGTTGAGCAGGTAACTCACCATGTGTGTGTATATGTGTGTGTGTGTGGGTGTGGGTGGGTGGATGTAAGTTTGTGAGTGGGTGGATCTAAGTTTGAGACTGTGTGTGTGTGTATGAGTGTTCATGTACGTTTGTTACTCTCTCTCTCTCTCTCTCTGTGGATGTAAGTTTGTGAATATGTGACTGTAAGTGTCTGAGACTGTGTATGTGTGTGTTCTTGTTGTTATGTGTGTGTACTTGTGTGTGTGTGTGGGTGTGTGTTATGTATGTGTGTGTGTGTGTGTTCTTGTTGCTGTGTAGGTGTACTTGTGTGTGTGTGGGTGTGTGTGTGTGTGTCCTGCATTATGTTTTGACACGTACAGGTAGCCACTACAGTCTTGAGGGTTTGGCACTCTTAGTATTCTCTCTCTCTCTCTTTCTCTTACACGCACACAGACATCACCTTACTTATATATCTCATTTCATCTCTCCTCACCTCTCCTCCTCCTAACATTGGTTTTCAATAAATCCTTGCAGTCCGGGACTATACCTGATGAATTAACGTAACTTCGATATTTAAAAAAGGCAACAAATCTTTACCTAGTAACTGTCGTCCAATTAGTTTAACCTCAGTTGTCTGTAAAACTCATGAGAGACAGACTCTTCAGTCACTTAGAGGAAAACAACATACTCAGAGATACTCAACATGGCTTCCGTAACAAACTTTCCTGCTTGACGAACCTCTTAGACTTCTTCTACGATTTCCTCTATCTATATGACGAGAGTAAAACTGTAGATATTATATACCTTGATTATCGAAAGGCCTTTGACAAAGTATCCCACAAACGTTTATTGATAAATTCAAAAGCGCATGGAATACAAGGCGGAGTGTTGAGATGGATAGGAAAATGGGTCAGTGAAGGAAAGCAAAGGGTAGTCATAAACGGTAAAACATCGAAATGGGCCAATGTAACTAGCGGGGTACTCTATGGATCGGTTCTAGGGCCAGTTATCTTCCAGTTATCTTCCTAGGACCAATTCTCTTTCTAATTTACATCAACGACATAGATGAGGGTCTCACCTGTACAATCTCAAAATTTGCTGACGATACAAAAATTGCAAATAGCGTACTCTCAAAAGAACAAGTTGACGATATGCAACACAATCTAGATAAATTGTCATGTTGGGCCCAAATTTGGCAAATGAGTTTCAATGCGGATAAATGTAAAGTACTACATATCGGATACCTAAATGAGAAAGCAAACTATTCGATGAATGGCACTCAGCTTAAGATTGTAAACAGAGAAACCGATCTGGGAGTAACAATATCGAGTAACCTAAAACCGAGTCAACAATGTTCAGAAGTTGTTAAGAAGGCAAACAAAATAATTGGCTTTATAGGCAGGTCATTTGAGCATAAATCCAAAGAAGTTGTCCTAACCCTTTACAATTCCTTAGTCCGCCCTCTTCTGGAATACTGCGTTCAATCCTGGTGCCCTTATTACCAAAAGATATAAACAAGCTAGAACGAGTTCAACGTAGAGTTACCAAAATGATACCTAGCCTAAAGAACAAACCATACGAAGAGCGTCTTAGAGAATTAAATATATTTCCTTTAACCCAGCGCAGATTAAGAGGTGACTTAATTCAAGTGTTCAAAATCATCAAAGGCATCGACAATATGAACTGTAGTAAGTACTTCACTATCGACCAATCTAATTACACGCGGGGAAACGGTTGCAAAATTATTGGTAAATCTTTTAACTCACACGAATCTAAGAATTTCTTCTTCAATCGAGTTGTCAACTTGTGGAATGGGCTTCCCCGAAACGTTATAGACTGCATCACCGTTGATTCATTTAAACTCCGCCTAGACAAATATCTCGCATCAAACCCGCGACTGACTGCGTTTGTAAATGAATAACTTTATTTTATCCCCCCCTCAGTTACTAACCCATCTGTCCCCTACTAACTTCCTAATCCTGCCACAGACATTAGTTCCAGGGCAGTAATTCCGTTTCCAATGTTCCCTTACCCACTCTAAACCACTGTTTGGACACTTGATCCTCAGTGTTTTGGAGGACAAGCAACCTAGAAGGGTCACTAGATCTGTTGTTGCTTGATTTCCTTTGTACTCCTTTGTACTCCTTTGTAGTTTACATAAACGACATCTCAAAGTTTGCAGACGATACAAAAATTGCAAATACCGTAATCTCAAATGAACATGTAGAACATATGCAAAATTACCTAGATAAGCTGTCATGTTGGGCTCAAATATGGCAAATAAGTTTTAATTCTTGTAAAATTGTAAAGTACTCCATATCGGACCCGACATGAGAAGGCAAACTATTCAATGAATGGCATTCATCTTAAGAGTGTAGACAGGGAAATAAATTTGGGAGTAACACTATCGAATAACCTAAAACTCGGTCAACAATATACAAAGGTTGCTATGATGGCACACAAAATATAGGCTGGCAATTAGAGCATAAATCCAAAGATGTAATCCTCACTCATTGCAATTTATTTGTCCGTCTTTTTCTGGAATATAATAATAATAATAATAATAATAATATGTTTATTTAGTATCATTTTTACAATTGCAACCATAGAGTTGCGTTCAATCCTGGTGCCCTTATTACCAAAAAGATATTGATTAACTTGAACGAGTTTAACGTAGAGTTACCAAAATGATAACTAATCTAAGCAACCAACCATACGAGGAGCGTCTTAGATAATTAAATATATCTCCTTTTACCCAGCGCAGACCAAGAATTTCTTCAAGTTTTGAACTTGTGGAATGGGCATCCTCGATATGTTATACTCATCGCCTAGAGTGACAAACACCTCGGCTCAAACCCGTAACTGACTGCATTTGTAAATAAATAAGTTTTCTCCTTTTTACTGGGATACATTGAGGATTACTACATGTATACATAATTATATAACTAAGATACTCCTTACTTTTCATTAGTTTTAGGGCAGAACTTCCCTTTTAAATTGTCCCTTACCCACTCTGAACTACTGTTAGGCACTTGAACAGCAGTGATTTAGAGGCCAGGCAACCTCCAGGAGTCGCTAGACCTGTTGTTGCTTTACTTCCTTTGTACTCCTTTGTACTATCCCCATCTCTTCTCTCCTCACCTCCCCCTTCTTTCTTCACCCCCATCTCTCTCTCTCTCTCTCTCTCTCTCTAACACTCACAATTCCTGCTATTCACCATTGGAACCAGACCATTATATAACCACTTAAGCCGCTATCACACGAGCGCTCTTTCCCTCAACATGTACGCTCAGCACTGGTCTGGCTTCTTATGAGGTGAATTTTTTTAATATTTCGGATGCGTAAATTCATCTATCATCAGTCTAGTTTCCGATTCCAGTGAAAAATATTCCAGAAACGTTGCCAGATTTTTTTTGATTATCCAATGTTGACTAAAAAAGCTTTCGTGTGATACCAGCTTTACTTTGATGATGGTCGCAGTGTTGTCATTAACACTGAACTTATGCGCTACGTAAGGGGAGTTTTTTTGTTCTGGACCCCCTTCTTCCTCATGCTTAGACTCATTAGTTTTGAGATTTTAAGACGTTCGCTTCATCAGTTTGGAGATTTTAAGAGCTTTCGCCCCACTTCTTTGTCAATGTTGAGACCTTTCGTGCCAATTAGATGTCAAATATTTCAGCTCAAACAGGGCTAGAACAATCGAGCTAACATTTCTACCATTTGGGAACATTCAGCTGGGGAATATATGTGGAAACATACAGCCCATTTGCTCCAGCCCTTTTGGAGTTCCAGAGGTTAGGGTTCACGTTTTTTGGCCTACTTAAAATGAATGGAATATAGTAATAATGGAATAAAGTTAACATATACGACCTGTCCTATCTCCTACTAACTTCACTATTTTTTTTAGAATAGTATAAGAATACAATTGATAGTATTGTGCCTTATTGGTAAAAACTGCAATGCCATAGCTAGTATATTCCTTGTCATTCTTTGTAGCTAACTCTCAATTATTATCTATATATTTATACATCTATCTAACCTCTCGCCTAAATCAACTCTATCTATCTATATCTATCTAATCTATCTTCTAATTTAACTCTATCTAATCTCCTAAGTCAACACTTTTTCTTTTTATCTGTATATCTATCTAATCTCTCCCCTAACTCAACTATCTATCTATCTATTATCTCTAACTCACCTATCTATCTATCTATTCTCTTTCCTAACTCAACTCTCTATCTGTCTATCTATCTACAGTATCTATCAATCTATATATTCTCTCTCGTAACTCACCTATCGATCTATCTATCTACCTATTATCTCTCCTAACTCAACTCTTTATCTATCTATCTATTCTCTCGCCTATATAGCCATCTATATATCTATTCCGTCTCCTAACTCAACTCTTCATCTATCTATCTAATATCTCTCTTAACTCACCTATCTATCTATCTATTCTCTCTCCTAACTCGCCTATCTATCTATCTATCTATCTGTCTATCTCTATTTATCTCTTTATCTATATACCTCTCCCCTAATTCAACTCTCTATCTATGTATATATTCTCTCTCCTAACTCACCTATCTATCTATCTATATATTCTCCTAACTCCCCTATCTATCTAATCTCTCTCCTAACTCAACTCTGTATCTATCTATCTATATGTTCACTCCCCTAACTCACCTATCTATCTATCTATATATCTATCTATTCTCTCTCCTATATCAGAAAGAAAAAAGTAGTTACTTCAACTGTTGGACCGTTAGTCGATGAAAATGGAGAATACACCAAAAACGAAGTGCAAATGAGTAATGCCCTCAATACCTTCTTTGCATCAGTTTTTACAACCGAAGACCTCAGTGATATCCCTACACCATCGCCGATTCAGATTGATAATTCAGATGTTCTAAGCAATATCACCGTTACAGAAAGAGAAGTATTGAATTGTTTAGATAAACTCAAGGTAAATAAAACGCCTGGACCTGATACAATCTCGCCTAGAGTTCTAAAGGAAGCTAAGGATGAGCTCTCCAAACCACTGACATTACTATTCAATAAATCCTTGCAGTCTGGAACTATGCCTGATCAGTGAAAGCTAGCCAACGTAACACCGATATTCAAAAAAGGCAGCAAATCCCTACCCAGTAACTATCGTCCGATTAGCTTAACCTCAATTGTATGTAAAATGCTAGAAACGGTCATAAGAGACAGACTCGTAAATCACTTAGAGGCAAATAACTTACTTAAAGATACTCAACACGGCTTTCGTAAATAACGTTCCTGTTTAACAAACCTCTTAGACTTCTTCCACGATATCCTCAACCTCAACGCCTTCACCAGGAAGCTGGAATCACTCCAAGAGTTAGTAACACTCAACGTTGGAGTATCACTAACTCCAATTGTTTCAACTCCAGCATCCACCACCGCCCCAACGTCATCTGCCAACAATCCAACACCTGCAGTAGACACTGCAGCAGATGCTTCTGACGAACCTGAGCCGACATCAAACCAGGACAGCCGCCCTGTTCACCTTAGTCTCTCCCCCACTCCTCGTGCAAGAAGCCTGCTAGCACGAACAGTACCAACCCCTCGCCCCCGTTCTAACCACTCCTCTCCCCGACCTGTACGTAGAGTCCCGCCACCACAGGTTTCCGGATTTACACCAGTGAGGAACGGTGCACGGCCAACGCAGAAAAGGTCTCATTTACCAGTCACAATGTCAAACAGATTTGAGATATTGGTAGAGATGGAAGACGAACCAGAAGAGACCAGGCTCGTTGGGGATTCCATCCTACGAGGACAGGTCGAAGAGTTCTGCGATAGAGTCCCAAATCAACGAACAAGATTTTGCATCCCAGGAGCTGGACTAGACGACATTGTGGAAGCCTTCGAAGATACCACAAAGGATGCAAATGAAAATACCCTTTTTGTCATCCATGCTGGTTCAAATGACGTCATGCGCACCAGATCCGAAGAGTTGATGGAGAAATATCGCAAGATGATCCAGCACTACAAAAACAAGTCAAGGAATATCATCATCTCAGGCATTCTCCCCAAGATCGACGCACCTGACAAATTCTACGACAAGGCCTTCAGCACAAATAGCCGACTAAAATATTTGTGTCTGAGGGAAGAAGTTGAATTCATCAACCTCTGGGACAACTTCTACAACCAGCCTACTCTGTTCAGCAAGGATGGCACTTATCTAAACCCTGTGGGTTCAGCACGCATGGGTCGTCTCCTACACGAAACAGTCCGCAGCCATGGATCAAAAAACGCCATCCGAGAAGAAGCAGCAGTGACATAAATCATCCAACGCCAAGAAAAAAACAGAGGCAACCGAGGACCACCAGCGATAACGACCGAAGACAGCGAGGACCGAGGACAGCCATGAACATAAATGTAGATCCGACAAGAACCAAAAATATTATTAAAGAGCGTTCCGTTCCGTGAGTTCTAAAATAACAAATTTAAAGGTTTTCTATGCAAACGCTCGTAGCATACGCAATAAATTTTCAGATTTAGAGGAGCTAGTGTTTACAGAAAATTATGATGTGATTGGCATAACAGAATCGTGGCTCAATACAGAAGATAGACTTTTTAGCAGAGTATTCACTTCCCGGTTATGTAATGTTTGAGAAAAGCCGAATAAATCGAAATGGAGGTGGCGTTTTACTTTATATCAAAGAAAGTCTTAACCCTACCCTCTTGTCAAAACCTCAAATTGTGAACGTCGACGCATCTTTTGTGCTAATAAAGAATAATAAAGGTACAAAAATAATACTTGCATTAATATACAGACCTCCAGCTCAATCAGTGCAAACTGACCGAGAAATTTACGAACAAATTGCAGATGTAAGTAACTCACAAGATACCGTAATTTTTGGCGACTTTAATTTACCTGTGACCAAGTGGGGCGATACTCTTACTTCACACTCCGGACATGACTTATATACGAACTGGCAAGAGAGTTCGCTTTATCAATTTGTTCGAACACCGACCCGTGGTAGTAACGTTCTTGACATTGTACTTGCAACAAAAGAAGAATTAATAGAGAATTTGAATGTTGGTGATGAATTCAGTAACAGCGACCATCGTACGATAACTTTCACTTTAAAGTTTACTAGTAACGAACCAAATAGTAGCATCGAAAAAGTCCCTAATTTCAAGAAAGCAAACTTCCATAAACTTAGAGCTATGTTTAAAGAAACTGACTGGAGCTTTTTAATTAACAATAACGACATAAATACATCTTGGAAGTTATTCGAAACCACTTACCTAAAAGCAGTGCAAGACTGCATACCATCGAAAATACGGCGTCCAGGCCATAATAATAAGCCCAAATGGTGGAATAAAGATATTTCAAACTGTCTGCTTGCTAAAAAAAATTTGCTAATGATAGATTAAAATCCTCACAAAATGACGAAGAACGGGTGAAATTTGTAGAGATACGACGCAAAGCCAAAAAGTTAATTAAGCAAAGTAAAAAGACCTTAGAGTTACATATTGCAAATCAAAGTAAAACAAACCCGAAAGAATTCTATAGTTATATCAAAAAGAAAAAAGTAGTTACTTCAACTGTTGCACCGTTAGTCGATGAAAATGGAGAGTACACCAAAGACGAAGTACAAATGAGTAATGCCCTCAATACCTTCTTTGCATCAGTTTTTACAACAGAAGACCTCAGTGATATCCCTACACCATCGCCGATTCAGATTGATAATTCGGATGTTCTAAGCAATATCACCGTTACAGAGAGAGAAGTATTGAATTGTTTAGATAAACTCAAGGTAAATAAAACGCCTGGACCTGATACAATCTCGCCTAGAGTTCTAAAGGAAGCTAAGGATGAGCTCTCCAAACCACTGACATTACTATTCAATAAATCCTTGCAGTCTGGAACTATGCCTGATCAGTGGAAGCTAGCCAACGTAACACCGATATTCAAAAAAGGCAGCAAATCCCTACCCAGTAACTATCGTCCAATTAGCTTAACCTCAGTTGTATGTAAAATGCTAGAAACGGTCATACGAGACAGACTCGTAAATCATTTAGAGGAAAATAACATACTTAAAGATACTCAACACGGCTTTCGTAATAAACGTTCCTGTTTAACAAACCTCTTAGACTTCTTCCACGATATCCTCAACCTCTACGATGAGAGTAAAGCTGTAGATATTATATACCTTGATTTTCAAAAGGCCTTTGACAAAGTTCCCCCACAAACGTTTACTGGTAAAACTAAAAGCGCATGGAATACAAGACGGTGTGTTGAAATGGATAGAAAATTGGCTTAGCGACAGAAAGCAAAGAGTAGTCATAAACGGTAAGGCATCTAAATGGACCAATGTAAGTAGCGGGGTACCCCAGGGATCGGTACTAGGACCAATTCTCTTTCTAATTTACATCAACGACATAGATGAGGGTCTCACCTGTACAATCTCAAAATTTGCTGACGATACAAAAATTGCAAATAGCGTACTCTCAAAAGAACAAGTTGACGATATGCAACACAATCTAGATAAATTGTCATGTTGGGCCCAAATTTGGCAAATGAGTTTCAATGCGGATAAATGTAAAGTACTACATATCGGATACCTAAATGAGAAAGCAAACTATTCGATGAATGGCACTCAGCTTAAGAATGTAAACAGAGAAACCGATCTGGGAGTAACAATATCGAGTAACCTAAAACCGAGTCAACAATGTTCAGGAGTTGTTAAGAAGGCAAACAAAATAATTGGCTTTATAGGCAGGTCATTTGAGCATAAATCCAAAGAAGTTATCCTAACCCTTTACAATTCCTTAGTCCGCCCTCTTCTGGAATACTGCGTTCAATCCTGGTTCCCTTATTACCAAAAAGATATAAACAAGCTAGAACGAGTTCAACGTAGAGTTACCAAAATGATACCTAGCCTAAAGAACAAACCATACGAAGAGCGTCTTAGAGAATTAAATCTATTTCCTTTAACCCAGCGCATATTAAGAGGTGACTTAATTCAAGTGTTCAAAATCATCAAAGGCATCGACAATATGAACTGTAGTATCGACCAAGCTAATTACACGCGGGGAAACGGTTGCAAAATTATTGGTAAATCTTTTAACTCACACGAATCTAAGAATTTCTTCTTCAATCGAGTTGTCAACTTGTGGAATGGGCTTCCCCGAAACGTTATAAACTGCATCACCGTTGATTCATTTAAACTCCGCCTAGACAAATATCTCGCATCAAACCCGCGACTGATTGCGTTTGTAAATGAATAACTTTATTTTATCCCCCCCTCAGTTACTAACCCATCTGTCCCCTACTAACTTCCTAATCCTGCCACGGACATTAGTTCCAGGGCAGTAGTTCCCTTTCCAATGTTCCCTTACCCACTCTAAACCACTGTTTGGACACTTGATCCTCAGTGTTTTGGAGGACAAGCAACCTAGAAGGGTCACTAGATCTGTTGTTGCTTGATTTCCTTTGTACTACTTTGTACGATGAGAGTAAAGCTGTAGATATTATATACCTTGATTTTCAAAAGGCCATTGACAAAGTTCCCCACAAACGTTTACTGGTAAAACTAAAAGCGCATGGCATACAAGACGGTGTGTTAAAATGGATAGAAAATTGGCTCAGCGACAGAAAGCAAAGAGTAGTCATAAACGGTAAGGCATCTAAATGGACCAATGTAAGTAGCGGGGTACCCCAGGGATCGGTACTAGGACCAATTCTCTTTCTAATTTACATCAACGACATAGATGAGGGTCTCACCTGTACAATCTCAAAATTTGCTGACGATACAAAAATTGCAAATAGCGTACTCTCAAAAGAACAAGTTGACGATATGCAACACAATCTAGATAAATTGTCATGTTGGGCCCAAATTTGGCAAATGAGTTTCAATGCGGATAAATGTAGAGTACTACATATCGGATACCTAAATGAGAAAGCAAACTATTCGATGAATGGCACTCAGCTTAAGAATGTAAACAGAGAAACCGATCTGGGAGTAACAATATCGAGTAACCTAAAACCGAGTCAACAATGTTCAGAAGTTGTTAAGAAGGCAAACACAATAATTGGCTTTATAGGCAGGTCATTTGAGCATAAATCCAAAGAAGTTATCCTAACCCTTTACAATTCCTTAGTCAGCCCTCTTCTGGAATACTGCGTTCAATCCTGGTGCCCTTATTACCAAAAAGATATAAACAAGCTAGAACGAGTTCAACGTAGAGTTACCAAAATGATACCTAGCCTAAAGAACAAACCATACGAAGAGCGTCTTAGAGAATTAAATCTATTTCCTTTAACCCAGCGCAGATTAAGAGGTGACAATTCAAGTGTTCAAAATCATCAAAGGCATGACAATATGAACTGTAGTAAGTACTTCACTATCGACCAATCTAATTACACGTGGGAAACGGTTGCAAAATTATTGGTAAATCTTTTAACTCACACGAATCTAAGAATTTCTTCTTCAATCGAGTTGTCAACTTGTGGAATGGGCTTCCCCGAGAAGTTATAGACTGCAGCACCGTTGATTCATTTAAACTCCGCTTAGACAAATATCTCGCATCAAACCCGCGACTGACTGCGTTTGTAAATGAATAACTTTATTTTATCCCCCCCTCAGTTACTAACCCATCTGTCCCCTACTAACTTCCTAATCCTGCCACGGACATTAGTTCCAGGGCAGTAGTTCCCTTTCCAATGTTCCCTTACCCTCTCTAAACCACTGTTTGGACACGTCTTGATCCTCAGTGTTTTGGAGTACAAGCAGCCTAGAAGGGTCACTAGATCTGTTGTTGCTTGATTTCCTTTGTACTCCTTTGTACTCCTAACTTACCTCTATCTATCTATCTATCTATCTATCTATTGTCTCCTAACTCAACTCTCTATCTATGTATCTATATCTATCTATTCTCTCTCCTAACTCAACTCTATCTATGTATCTATATCTATCCAGCTATCTATTTTCTCACCCAACACCCCTATCTATCTATGTATCTATCTAATATATGTTAATCCCGTAGTTCCTGTCATCCCACACGACACATTCCACTTGAGCGTCAATCACGTGTTGCCGCTGGTGGATCCTCTTAAGGGAAGAGGGCTCGCTTTTTGGGGCACCCTTCTTCCTCATGTTTAGCCCCATTAGTTTTCAGATTTTCAGACGTTCGGCCCATTAGTTTGGCGATTTTAAGACCTTTCGTCCCATTTCTTTGTCAATATTAATACTTTTTGTGTCATTTAGGTGTCTTATTTTGGCGAGCAATAGCAAGCCTGTAATTTAGGCCGGGAAATTTTTCTAAAAATATACAAATATATCTTGAAGGGGGATCCTGGGTTGTTTTTAAAAAGTTTGATGGAGGTCTAAGGAGGAAACTAGACAAATAATAAACAAATGAAAAACAACGAGCAAAAAGTGAACCATCCCCCCCTATCCTAGTTTATGTAATCCAGGTCACCCCTCACTTCATATTAGAGGCCTGTCCTTCATATTCACAACAGTCCTATATCGATTTATTGTTTAATGTGTGTGAAGGAGACAAAACGGTAGAGCTGTATGTAACGAGTGTCTCCCCCAAAGCCAGAAAGACAAATTCAAGGAACGTTGGAGTCAAAATGCCTGGTCACACGAAGATTAAAGCAGTCTTAACACTCATAAGATTTTTTGAGAGAGAGAGAGAGAGAGAGAGAGAGAGAGAGAGAGAGAGAGAGAGAGAGAGAGAGAGAGAGAGCTTGTTCAGTAGAAGAAAAACTAAGAAAATGTACAGTACCGGTACTAATTATTGTGTTGGGAAGCTAGACAGAATCGATACCATCTAAGGGGGTTAAACTTCCAAAATAGTCCCCATTATGTGGAGATTTTCAAACCTTTTGCTCCATTTCTTGGCCAATATTAAGACCTTTCGTGCCATTTAGGTGTCTATTTTTTTCCTGGCGAGCGATGGGGAGCCTGTATTTGAAGAGGAATCGTCCTTCGACCAGGACATTTTTCTACCGAAAAATGTACACATTTGTATCGAAGGGGAGTCTTGTGGGTGTTTGTTTAAAGTTTGATAGAGGTTTAGAGAGCAAAATAAACCCCCTCCTTAAACCATTGAGCCGAACCAGTAAATTATGCTGCACAATACCGTCTGGGTCCCCTTATGCCGGTATCACACGAGAGCTTTTATAGTGAACATTCGGTGATCAAAATTTTTCTGACAACATTTCTGGAGTATTTAGCACTGGTATCGGAAAGTAGACTGATGATAGATACATTTAGGTACCGGGTAACCGAAGTATTTTAAATGTTGCCCTCATAAGCTACCAGACAAGTGTTGAGGATAAATTTTGAGGGAAAAAACGCTAGTGTTATCATGTACAATCGGCCAAATAAGTGATTTCGCGGCACCAAGTATATTTCGATTTAATAATTGGTATCAGAGCTATCTAAGCATTAATTCATCGCTTCGAGTGAAATATACAAACATGTTCCTATCTTTACACACCCTATTCAACATCTGACAGACATTAATACAGCATACCCACCCGTATCCCGGATCGCTTCGGAGATCGGCGCAACATTCATGACTTTTTTCTAACTTCTAACCCTTCTTCTTATACTGTCGATCGTTTCTCTCCTTTGGGGTCCTCCGCCCATAAACTTAATCTCTGCCTCCTGTCCTATCTCCAGTACGACCACCCGATCCTCCCAGCCAGCGGTGCTTGTAGCAATTTGGCGCTGCCGACTGGGAGGCTCTCCGGCAGTACTTCTTTGATTTCCCATGGAATGATTTTTGCTTACGTGGCCGGGGACCCTCGGAGAGTGCTGAACGCATTACCGAGGTAATCCTCTCGGGCATGGAAGCGTACATTCCATTTTCTTTGTCTCAGTCTAATGCAAAAAAATCTTAGTTTACTCACGCTAGTTCTACTGCTAGTTCTACTGCTCTCCGCAAAAAGAAGGAAGCATTAAAACGGAACCGACGTCTTAAAACTCAAGAATCTCATTCTTCCTACTGTATGTTTCTGCCCGGAATCAAGCCAAATCTGTTCTTTGACTTGCCAAGCACTCTTTCTTCTTAATAAATAAAGGTCAATGTTTGTCTGTTTGTCAGTTACCCGACCTTTGTTACTAAACTCCTCCCACAGTTTTGGTGCCAGGTGGGAGTGTGGGGCACCGTTGGAAAGCCCAGGCTTTGGAGATGGTTTTAGGAGAGTTTAGTGGAAATCAGAGACACTCTTGTTTAATAAAATTTTCGGCAAACTTAGTATACGGAGCGAAAAAAATGCGAAAAAAATGGCCGTTTGGGGCAGAAGGAGGCCTCCGATCGAAAAGGTGTATGGAACGAAAGTTGTTCGCAGCTCCCCAAAATGGGGTACGGATGAGGTCAGATCCAAAATCGGAGGTCATTTAGCGGCCGAAATCGAGGTCGCCGTTTAATGAGGCACAGGGAGGTCGAGGCCGGTGATTATGGTAGTAGTAGTATTGTGATGATTGCAGTAGTAGTGATTGATGATGGTGATTATGGTAGTAGAATTTAAACCCGGGCAACGCCGGGTACCCCTCCTAGTCAATAATAAATGCACTGAACTATCCAACTCTAGCTCTTCCCAAGCTTTCTGGCATCTAACCAAAAACTTCTCCAACAATTTTTCTTCCTCGTCTTTCCCTCCCCTTTTCCACTCTGATGGCACAACCATCACTTCTTCCTCTGGCAAAGCTGAATTCTTCGCTCAAAATTTTGCTAGAAACTCCACCTTGGATGATTCCGGTGTTATTCCTCCCTCTCCACCCCCCTCTCTCCTACTTATGCCTAATATCCTAATCTCTTCTAAAGATGTACTTTCTACCCTCTCTGGGCTTAATTCTAAGAAGGTGTATGGTCCGGAAGGTGTTCCTCCTGTTGTACTCAAAAACTGTGCTTCCATGTTGACCCCCTGCCTGGGCAAACTCCTTCGTCTCTGTCTCTCCTCTAACGTCTTCCCTTCTTGCTGGAAGTTTGCTCTCATTCAACTTGTCCCAAAGAAGAGTGACCGCTCTCAACCCTCCAACTATCGTCCAATTACTCTCATCTCTTGTATATCTAAAGTTTTTGAAACTATTCTTGCTTCCAAATTTCTTAAGCATTTCTCTTCTCATAATCTACTCTCAGATCGCCAATATGGCTTCCTTAAGAGTCGCTCTACTGGTGATCTTCTTTCATATCTTACTAACTCTTGGTCATCCTCCTTTTGGGACTTCAGTGAGATCTTTTCTATTGCACTAGATATATCGAAGGCCTTCGATAGAGTCTGGCACAAATCTTTTATTTCTAAACTACCCTCCTTTGGTTTCTAACTCTCTATATGTGCCTTTGTCTCTAATTTCCTTTCCGGCTGTTCCATAGCTGCGGTTGTGGACGGCCATCGCTCACTTCCTCATCTATTAACTACGGTATTCCTCAGGGCTCTGTCTTATCTCCCATTCTCTTTCTAATGTTCATAAATGATCTTCTCAACTGTACCTCCAGTCCCATCCATTCATACGCAGACGACTCTGCCTTACACTACTCAATTTGTTTTCCAGAACGCCCCAGTAAGCACTCTCTCAAAAACAAACGTAATGAAGCCGTAGAACACTTATCCGCTGATCTAACTACTATTTCCAATTTGGGCAGAGAAAACCTTGTTACCTTTAATGCTTCCAAAACCCAATTTCTCCATTTTACTACCCATCCGGAACTCCCAGAGGATTTTCCCTTATACTTCAACAATACAAAAATTAATCCTTCATCTTCTCTCAATATTCTTGGTGTCTCTTTTTCTTCTGGTCTCACTTGGAAGGACCATATTACCAGCCTTGCTAAGGCAGTCTCCCAGAAGCTGGGTGTGCTCAACCGCCTCAAGGGGTTCTTTACCCCTGCACAGCTTCTTGCTCTGTACAGGGGCACGGTGCGTCCTTGTATTGAGTATTGTTCACATGTGTGGGGAGGATCCTCTCGCACCGCACTCCTAGACAAAGTTGAAAGGAAGGCCTTTCGTATCATAAACTCCCGTCCACTTACCAACTCTCTGCAACATCTCTCTCTCTGCCGCAATGTTGCATCTCTCTCGCTATTCTATCGCTACTATAATAATCAGTTTTCCTCAGAGCTCTCCCAGTGTATACCACCTCCTCTACGTAGGGCACGTGGTACCCGTCTTGCAACACAATCCCACCCCTACTCTGTGCAACTCTCCAACCCAAGAGTGAAACGTTACTCTCAGAATTTTTTCTATTCAACAGCTGAGCTCTGGAACTCTCTCCCAGAATCAGTCTTTTACACTTCCTATGACTTAAATTGCTTCAAACTCAGTGTGTCCAGGCATTTTGGCTCGAACGTCCCTTGATTTTGGCCCTGTCACTCTTTCAATTCTGGGGGAGGCACTCGCTAGAGGCAGTTCTGCCTTTTTCCTCCCTGACTCACATAGATTTTTTTTTTTTTTTTACTGTACACTCAGACATCTTTGTGTAGGCCTAGTGATTGCTTTCTCTCTCTCTCCCCCCCCCCTCTCTCTCTCTCTCTCTCTTTCTGTTTGTGTATGTGTGTGTTTATGGTGTGTATTGTGAATCTGCATGTGTTGTATATGTGTGTATCTGTTAGCCTCTGCGTATCTGTGTTTCGGTGTGTGTGTGTCTGTACGTGTGTGTAGTTATTTCCTCAGATACACCGCCTGCTGGGAATGGAAAGTTTACCCAATATGAGAGAGAGAGAGAGAGAGAGAGAGAGAGAGAGAGAGAGAGAGAGAGAGAGAGAGAGAGAGAGAGAGAGAGAGAGAGAGAGAGAGAGATAGAGAGAGAGAGAGAGAGAGAGAGAGAGAGAGAGAGAGAGAGAGAGAGAGAGAGAGAGAGAGAGAGAGAGAGAGAGAGAGAGAGAGAGAGAGTTCAGAACATCTCCCCTTCAAGTTACCCGGATAATCAAGAATTATTAATTTGAAGTTTATTGTTTATTGGTGGATCACATAATTATGTGCTTTCATTAATTTCATTGGAGGTGTTTGGTGTTGTGGTGAAATGATTAAAAAATAGATTATCAGTAGCTTCAGGGATATTTCGTAGCGAGGCAGTTCTAAATGATCTGTACCCCATGAGTATTAAGGTGACAGTTACAAAGTGGTGTACAATCTATCTTATTCTAGTTACATTATAGTTTATCCATGGAGTATTCTTTCCTCTCACTTAAACATTAGGCTACTATAGTGCGGTGGGAATATGAACATGATTAGATTAATATCCAGTATTCGAGAATGGATAATAAGTCGTGGGCGTGTGCATAAACCTTTTAACCGTCTTGGTGGTGTAATGGTTAAGGTGTCTAAAAATCTGTGTGTGATAACCCGGGTTCGAATCCTGGTGGATCACATAATTATGTGATTTCATTAATTTCATTGAAGGTGTTTGGTGTTGTGGTGAAATTACTAAAAAATAGATAGCCTCTGCTTACTTTTTGTCTGTATGTATTAATTGTTTATCTTTTTCTATTGTTATTATTTTTGTTAAATTAATTGTTCTTGTTCTTTTAAAAAACTGTTATTGCTTCTTCATATTTTGCAATTATTTTCTTTATTATATTTTATCTATTCATTGTCGATAGTATCAATTGCTCGCTTTTGAGATTTCCGTAGTTTATTTCTACAATAAATGTAGGTTATTTGTAGGGTAGTAATTGTTAGGGGTCACTTGAGGCATGCTATGCCTATCGTTAGTGAGAGCTATTTGTATTTTGTACTATTGTTAATGTTTTGTCAAAATGAAAATTTTATTTTAATAGAACATTTTGACACTAATTGTAGTTTCTTTATTCATGCAGAGTTTAGTCAAATTTACCAGAACGTCCCCGACTACCCAAATAAACTAATTTCTTGAACGTGACGATAATGCATTGTTATGTGTGCGATTAGTTTGCTTGGTAACCAGATTAACTTGCTCATGTAGTAATGTACACCCTATGGGATGGATTGTGTTCTTTTATTTATAAATTATTATTTTATTTAAGCGTTGTTTCCACATAGCGATTTTGATTGCCCGGTAGTTGTTTTGTCTTTTTACTGTGTTCGTATGAGTTTTGGTTTGTTTATTTTGCAAGTTTTACACTATAATATTTAATTATTTACACAACCATAAGCATAAATAAGTCATCAAGTACAATTGTAGTGTTAACAGAAAATATTGTTCAACTAATATTTGCAAATAAAGAGAAAATCAATTTATATCGATCCTTTACATATGCTGTCATTCTTACAATGTTTCCTAAATTCACCCACATTCTGTTCCTCCTACTTCTCCGCCCCACCCTCTCTCTCTCTCTCCCTCTCTCTCACACACACACACTCTCTCTCTCTCTCACACTTTCCTTGTCAGTTTTTACACTCCATGGAAAAGGTAAATCTTGCCCTTCCTACACAGTCCTTTCTCTCTTAAATAATATAGTTTAGGTAGATTAGATACAAGTAGCCTCGTAAATATCAACATATCTGTTGTTGCATGCTTTCCTGTGTACTGTCACTCACTCACACACACACACTCTCTCCACTACATCCCCCTCCCCTCCCCCCAGGCCTACCAAACTCGACCCTCCTACCTCTAACAATAATATCCACGTCATTATCGATCACAATTACGAGGCGGAGACTGAATGAACACTCCACATATAAAAGAAACCCCCAGGCGGATTCACACCACCGCAACATCGGCAACTTTTGAGCCGTAACTATATGATCTCCCAACATCTAGAGACTATTTTTACACTGACGGTAAAATGCAAAGTTGCCATCAAACTTTTCCAGTTATTTTAAAGATTTTGCAGTGAAATATGGTGCTAATTATATAAAGTTGGTCTTATTATGAAGCAGAGATAGTAGTTATTATGAAGCAGAGATAGTAGTTATTATGAAGCAGAGATAGTAGTTATTATGAAGCAGAGATAGTAGTTATTATGAAGCAGAGATAGTAGTTTCATACTTTATTATGAAGCAGAGATAGTAGTTTCATACTTTATTATGAAGCAGAGATAGTAGTTTCATACTTTATTATGAAGCAGAGATAGTAGTTTCATACTTTATTATGAAGCAGAGATAGTAGTTTCATACTTTTCCATTAAATATTGATTCAATAGCTACTAAGTGATTCAATTTATCGCCAGTTGAATTAAAATAGACTCTGCTTTTGAGGTATAACCCTGTTCATTATAGGATTAGGCCATAATCCCTATCGCAGCTTCTCATAACTCAAAAACGACTACAATAATCCAACTATAATTTCTCCCATTTGTGAAGAGTCAGACGGAGAATAGGTGTGGATATATACAGCCCATTTGCTTTAGTCCTTTTTGAGTTACATAGGATAGTGGTCACTATTTCTGGCGTACCTATAATGAATGTACTAGTCTGTTTCTTTTCAACAGATGGTAATTTGCAAAGTTCTCATCAAGATTTCTCGGTTATTTTGAAGATTTTGTAGTAAAATATGGTGCACATTACATAACTTGGTCCTAACATGATGCAGAGATATAGTAGTTTCATATTTTGTCATTAAGTATCGATAAATTAGATGGTTAGGGATTCAATTCATCGTCAGCTGAAATGAAACAGAGTATAGATTATTTTGAATGGCATAAGTTATATAACCTATTATTTTAGAATGAGCCACACTAGAATTGACAGAACGTTTTTTCGGTAAAAGAGCTTAAATGTGATTCCACCTTAAGGGGAGATGGGTCGCTTTTATGGTCCCCCTTCTTCCTCATGTTTAGCCCCATTAGTTTTCAGATTTTAAGATGTCCGGCCCATTAGTTTGGCGATTTTAAGACCTTTCGTCCAATGTTTTTGTCAATATTAAGACTTGTGTCATTTAGGTGTCAAATTTTTCCTGGCGAGCGATAGCGAGCCTGTAATTTAAGAGGAACCGGCCTTCGGCCGGGAATTTTTTCTACCGAAAAATGTACAAATATATCTTGAAGGTGGATCCTGGGGTTGTTTTTTAAAGTTTGATGGAGGTCTAGGGAGGAAACTAGAAAAATAATATATAACTGAAAAAAATTGACCAAAAATTGAACCCTCCCCCCTTTACCCCGCGTTGTAGAAATAATTGAATTCTAGTGCCTTGTTATAATAATTCTAGTGCCTTGTTATAATAATTCTAGTGCCTTGTTATAATAATACTAGTGCCTTGTTATAATAATTCTAGTGCCTTGTTATAATAATACTAGTGCCTTGTTATAATAATTCTGGTGCCTTGTTATAATAATTCTGGTGCCTTGTTATAATAATTCTAGTGCCTTGTTATAATAATTCTAGTGCCTTGTTATAATAATTCTGGTGCCTTGTTATAATAATTCTAGTGCCTTGTTATAATAATTCTAGTGCCTTGTTATAATAATTCTAGTGCCTTGTTATAATAATTCTAGTGCCTTGTTATAATAATTCTAGTGCCTTGTTATAATAATTCTAGTGCCTTGTTATAATAATTCTAGTGCCTTGTTATAATAATTCTAGTGCCTTGTTATAATAATACAAACTGGCGAGCTGGAATGTGTTCGGTTTATGTATTGTTTGTATTTTTAATGACTTGGCTTGAAATCTTGAGTCCCTTACCGTGCGCCTTTGTTATAGATTCTTACCGTACGCCTTTGTTATAGATTCTTACCGTACGCCTTTGTTATAGATTCTTACCGTACGCCTTTGTTATAGATTCTTACCGTACGCCTTTGTTATAGATTCTTACCGTACGCCTTTGTTATAGATTCTTTACAATATATACTTCGGATATTTTAACTTAAGGGAGGTCAGATGGTATTGTGCAGCATAATTTACTGGTTCGGCTCAATGGTTTAAGGATGGGTTTAGTTTGCTCTCTAAACCTCCATCAAACTTAAAAACACATCCACAAGGTCCCCCTTCAAGATAAATTTGTAAATTTTTCAGTAGAAAAATGTCCCAGCTGAAGGCCGGTTTCTTTTATAATTACAGGCTCGCTATCGCTCGCCAGGAAAAATTCGACACCTAAATAGCACGAAAAGTCTTAATATTGACAAAGGAATTGGGTTAAAGATCTTAAAATCGACAAACTAATGGAATGAACGTCTTAAAATATCAAAGCTAATATGCTAAACTTGAGGGAGAAGGAGGTCCCGAAAATCGAGTAGTACCCTCTTGAGATATTTATATTTATTTGGTTATTTATTTATTTGTTTCATCCCTAGGGGGCTAGGAATCCTCCCCCCCCCCCCCCCCTTGTAAAATTCTCCTTCTCATCGAGATAGAGAAAGGGTCGATGGAACGCGAAAGTGGTCCCGGACCCTGGGAATTGGAATCTTTGATTGTTGTTTTTGTTCAGGCTCTGTCTCAAGTCGGCCACCCCCAGCAATGGGGTATGTGCCTGAGTATATACCGTACATACATACATACATACATATATACTGTACATACATACAGTACATACATACATACAGTACATACATACATACATTAATATTATTTTGGTTTTCGCCCTAGACCCCCATCAAGCTTTAAAATATACCCCCCAAAACCTTCCTCGCTATCGCTCGCCTGAAAAAATCGAGACCTATAAATTGCACGAAAAGTCTTAACATCGCCAAACTATTGTGGCGAATGTCTTAAAATGTCAAAACTAATGGGGCTAAATATGAGGGAGAAGGGAGTCCAGAACCCCTCCCCCCCCCCCCCCCCCTTTAAATACTGTGGCTCCATTTATAGGATTCGAACCTAGAGAATATAAGTTAACCTCTTCAGTACCGTTGCCGTCCATTTAGCTTGATTCTGGCTACTATTAGACGATTTTTATTAAGTTTAACAAGGGCCTCCAATAATTGACAGGCTTCGAACTATATCACTTGACCATTTTTACTACCGCAGACCCTTCACAAACTGCACAACATCGTCTAAATATAGCTAGAATAAAAATGAAAATACATAGCCGGTACAGAAGGGGTTAACCCGTTGAGTACCAGGGACGTCCTTTTCATCATAGTCTGGCAACTATTAGACAATTGTATTCAGCTTAGGAAGGACCTCTAGCAATAATAGCGCTTGCAACTATCTCAACCAACGTACCCTTTTACCTACCACAGATCCTTCCAAAGCTGCACATAATCGTCTAAATATAGCTAGAATATAATAGAACACACGTCGCTGGTACTCAAAGGGTTAACCCAATCATATTTCCAGGACGCTGTTTCTTCCTTTGATCCTGGCTATTACTAGACGATTATGTTTAGCTTAGTAAGGACATTGTAAAGTGAGAGGGTTAATTGGTATATACTTTACCCCTTTTGTTTCTAGAGAGCCTTCCAGAGCTTGAGGCCTAGGAAAAATATCTCTCTATCGAGGGTTCAAAACTACTTGGCATTCTAAAATCATTGAGGTATGAAAAGGGTACCGGTATGTATGTATGTATGTAAGTATGTATGTATACTGTATACTCAGGAACATATCCCATTGCTAGGGGTAGCCAACACGAGACAGAGCCCGAACATAAACAACAATTAAAGTTCCTATTATCAGGGCCCGGGACCACATTCGCGTTCCCTCGTCCGTTTCTCCATCTCGTCGATTACGATCATTATACAAGGGGAGACGGATTCCTAGCCCCCTGCCCCAAGAAGGAAAAGTAGGACAGTAAAAGATACAGACAGAAGCAGCTAAGGTTTGCCAGAGGATGCCAAACCTCACTCTGGATAGGACTAGCCCTCACCGGTATGTAATGTATCCATAATCATACACCCTTACCAATTATGTATATTGGCTGTAATATACTCGTTTGGTATAAGGATAGAAAGGTATATCACTAACAATATATACATTATCTTGTATATTTTTAATACACACACACACACACACAAGCTCTCTCTCTCTCATTCTCTCTCTCTCTCTCTCTCTCTCTCTCATTCTCTCTCTCTCTCTCTCTCTCTCTCTCTCTCTCTCTCTCTCACTCACTAATCCTATACATGTCTTCACCCCCTTCAGCTAGTCCCCTTTAATACTGCCTCTCTCCTCTTTAATAATCCACATATTGATATCAAATTTGAATAGTCTATCAAAATGTTTACTACCCTGCATTAAGTCTACCCGCTTTAACCCCTTCTGTACCGGCGATGTATTTTTATTTATTTTCTTGCTATACTTAGACGTATTTGTGCAGTTTAAGAAGGATCTGTGGCAGTAAAAAGGGTAAAGGGATATAATTCGAGCCTGGTAATTGCTGGAGGCCCTTATAAAACTCAATAAAATCGTCTAATAGTAGCCAGAATATAGGTAAAGAGACGTCGCTATTACAGAAGGGGTTAAATATATATGGTGCGAAGCGGGACTTTTTGGACCCTCCCTCTGTCATTCCATTACTTTGCAAACTTCAAAACGAACTATGAAGTTGCGTGTCTGTGTGTGTAGTGTATCTGTCTGTCTGTCTCTCTCTCTGTGTGTGTGTGTGTGTGTGTGTGTGTGTGTGTGTGTGTGTGTGTGTGTGTGTGTGTGTGCGTGCGTGCGTAAATACAATGAACAAAGCTCATATGAGTATTTATCCCTTCATAATTCGACGACCGAGACTAACTACTCTTCGACCTATTTTCTGCCAGTTACAGTGGGATATCTCTGGAGGTTGCACGTTAGAAAAATGTACATCGATCGACACATACTGTATATAGGGAGAGGGTTCTGAATCACTAACCTATCACATTTACTGGCTTTCACTTTATTAAGAGGGATGGTTCTATTATTTTTAACATCGTTCGTAACACCAATAACCCACTATTTAAATTAATGAAAGCATATAATTCGCCCAGGATTCGAACCTAGTATATATCGTACAGAACTTACACACTCTAAGCATTACACCATACTATTAAAGACGAAGATAAATCATAACAGAGTAGAATGAACATCCCGGAGTGCTGTGTTAGCCTGGGTGCGATGTTGTTTGTTATTCTCACCATAAACATCGGCAGTCTTGTGTCTTGGGATGTGTATTGTCTTCACTATAATCAACAACCATCGCGCAGAGGTGGTGGGCTACACTGTACAATTTTGAACACTTAACTGTAACAAAAACAGATACACATACAGTGTTCTTCAGTTTATCTATACATATAGAACACATAAACGATTAAAACGCTTTATGTGTACCGTTTTTCATTGCAATCAAGTGTTCATTTTTACAGTGTATGCAGAGGACGGCAAAGAATGGGTCAAGTGTGTCAGGTTGTGGCTCGTTTGAGGTTTTTGACATGCACACCAGGAATGTTAAATACACAAAATGTAATGTATGTACCTGACTGCAAATGTGCAGTGGCCCACCTAAGTGCTGTTCCTCGCCATGGCCTTATGCATGGAAGTAAATATTATGAATGAAATGCGATTGTAGTAAATTTGAATTAAAAGTTAACTAATCAGATGAGTTAACCACTGCATAATAAACTATATTCGTAATTCAATCATGCGCATTATATTTTTATATGTATAAGATCACGCAAAGGAACAGAACTTATATGGGTAAACTCTACATTGAATTAATGAGTAAGGTTAATTAGTAAATGTACACTCGGATACCATAGTCTCTAGCCCACTCATAAATATCTGTGGATTTAACCTATTTCTAATATGGAAGTATGTCCATAGAAACGAATTTATGAATATCATTTCTATACATCAACTACAAAACTATATATAATAATAATTGAAAAGCAAGTTCTATCCTAAAATCAATCCAGATAGTTATAATTGCATAAATAATAACATAAGAGGTCCACGACATCTTATGAGTGGGTTGCATTCTATGGCATCCGAGTGTACCAATAAATAAATCCAATTACTATAGTCCGTTCAGTCTAGGTAGGGCAGAAATCGTAACCCCTAACCTCTCATAACTCAAAAAGGACTAGAGTAATCGAGCTAATATTTCTACCAAATAGGAAGACTTGGCTAGGGAATGTGTGTATATATTGACAGCTCATTTGCTCTATCCCTTTTTGAGTTACAGAGATTAGACATTACGATATCTGGTCAACCTAGAGTGAACGGACTATAGTGGAGTAACAGAGAGTAATAGTTAAGGGAGCCCACCTCTCTTTTTTTCTCTTTCTCTCCCTCTCTCTTTGCCTTGTATCCATTCGGCCCCATTCAGCCTACTGTTTTAAGGCGTTTACCCCCATCCAGGTGTCAATATTTTCCTGGCGAGTGGAAGCGAGCCAGCATATTAGGGGAGGTGTGGCAGAGTGGTCATGCCACTGGACTGGTAATCCAATGGACCCGGGTTCGAATCCCAATATGTCAATGGAAAGATATTATTGGGATGGAATTTGTGCTGTACCTAGTATCAGTGCATTACCACAGCACACCGAAATGCCAAAAAAAATACCCTCATTGTTCCCTAATTAAATAGCACTGTATGAATATTCCCATATTCAAAATATGCTACAGGGGGGCAATGCCTAGTGAGTTAATTGCTCAATAGGTGGCGTTCTGTGAGTGAGGGTCCGAGTCTGGGAAGTGAGATTGTGAAGCGCGGAGGCGGAGCAGCTTCAGAGATGGGATTGCTTCGGGCCGGGGTGCTTCGCATGTCTCATTCCCTAGACTGGAACAAGACCTCACGGGCCTCACCGTGTTTAGCGGTTGAGTGTGCAGGCTCTCAGCCTATGCCCGAGAGGTAGTAGTTGGAATATAGAAAAAAAAAAAAAAAAAAAAAAATATATATATATATAAATATATATACTGTATACAGTATATGTACATTTTTGTTTTGACAGTAAGCTAAATTTTTACATTTTTCGATAGACAAATTTCTCCGGCGAAGCTGGATTTCTCCATACAATACTGGCTTGCTATCGCTCGCCAGGAAGAAATCAACACCCGATGGGGATAAACGTCTTAAAACAGTTGGCTGAATGGGGCTGAATGGATACACGCCAGGGAAAGAGAGAAAAGGAGAGAAAGATAAAAAGAGCCGGTGACCACCCCTTAACGTACCCAGCCATTTGAGCTTATCCACGCCATTGTCAGTTCTCCCACCCATCAGAGGTAAAGCGGCTGTGCAGAGGAGAAGGGGTGATGGAGAGAGAGGAAGCTGTTGGAGTGGCTTTGTTATGTGTGTTCTGCCTGTATACGTCTCTCCATTGTGTCAGTTCTCACAGCCATCAGAAGTAAAGCGGCTGTGGAGAGAAGGGGTGATGGAGAGAGAGGAAGCTGTTGGAGTGGCTTTGTTATGTGTGGATGTGCGTTATGTCTGTATACGTCTCTCCATTGTGCCAGTTATCACAGCCATCAGAGGTAAAGCGGCTGTGGAGACGCCTAGACGGTGTAGTGGCCCCATGGTCACTAGTCGACCCGGTGCTCTCCTACCTACCTGGACTGCCCTCTACCTGGCCTCGTGTTAAGCCCTATTTGTTTTGAGATTATAAGACGTTCAGCCCATTAGTTTGGCGATTTTAACAGCTTTCGCCCCATTTCGTTGTCAATTTTAGGACCTTTCGTGCCCTTTAGGTTTTCCTGGCGAGCGAAAGCGAGCCTGACATTTTAAGAGGAATCGGCCGAAGGCCGGGACATTTTTCTAATGAAAAATTTACAAATTCATCTTGAAGGGGGGTGTTTTTGGAAGCTTGATGGTGGTCTAGCAAGGAAACTTAGAAATAAAGGAATAAATGAATTAATAGACCAAAAAAAAAGGCCCATCTCCCCTTCATCCATTCAGTACCTGTGACGTCCTTTTCATTATATCCTGGCACCTACTTGACGAATATATTAAGTTTAGGAAGACGTCTACCCATTATTAAGCCTACTAACTATCGAAATGAATCCTGTTAGCTTCATAAATTCGTCTAAATGTATCTGAAATCAATTAAAGAAGACATCATCGGTACGAAAAGGATTAAGGACAAATGTTGTTGTTATTATTATTATTATTATTTTGCTTCCTCCCTAGATTTCTTTCAAGCTTAAAAAAATACCCACAAGACCCCTCTTCCAGATAAATTTGTATATTATTTGTTTGAAAAATGCCTTGCTCAAAGGACGGTTGCATGCTGCATGGCTATCGCTCGCCTCGAAAATTTCGATACCTAAATGGCACGAAAAGTCTTAATATTGACAAAGAAATGGAGCAAAAGGGCTTAATAATCGCCAAACTAATGGGGCGAACGTCTTAAAATTTAAAGAAATAATGAGGATCCAGAAATACAAGCTTAAAAGAGATATACTGTATATATTCCAGTGTGTCTACTATACTGTATGTACCCTGTTTCTTGTCTACTGATGGTAAATACAAGCTTAAAAGAGATATACTGTATATATTCCAGTGTGTCTACTATACTGTATGTACCCTGTTTCTTGTCTACTGACGGTAAATACAAGCTTAAAAGAGATATACTGTATATATTCCAGTGTGTCTACTATACTGTATGTACCCTGTTTCTTGTCAACTGACGGTAAATTGCAAAGTTCCCATCAAGATGTCTCAGATATTTTGAAGATTTTGTAGTGAAATATGGTGCTAATTATATAATCTTGGTCTTAATATGATGCAGAGACATATTGGTTTCATATTTTTCCATTATGCATCGAGAAATTAGCTGCTAAGGGATTCAATTTACCGTCAGATGAAATTAATCGGAGTGTAGTTAGGGTAGGGTAGCCTCTCCGTGTACTTGATTCTATCAGGGTATCAAACGAGAGCCGAATCCATTGTTGTTATTCTATAGCATTGTATAGGTAAATGTACTATTGCAGTTTATAGTTCCAACCATATCTTTGGAAGTGATGTAATAACCAAAACAATGCTATTTCATGATAATTTTCCTGTATTCCTTCTCATTTTCAAGTCTTAAAGGTGGGTGACCTGCTTTTTTCTGTGTCTTGGTTGTATCCATTCGGCCCCATTCAGCTTACTGTTTTAAGACACTTATCCCCATCCAGGTATCGATTTTTTCGCGCCAGCATTTTATGGAGAAATCCGGCTTCGCCGGAGACATTTGTCTATATTTTTTGTTTACAAATTTAGCCAGCTGTCTAACTCATTATCTAACATATGATGGCTCGCTATCGCTCGCCAAGTATAAATCGACAACTGGATTGGGATAAACGTCTTAAAACAGTAGGCTGAATGGGGCCGAATGGATGCAACCCAGAGAGAAACAAAAATCAGGTCACCCCGCTTAACTTGTTTCCCCCTGGTTTGACACCCTGCAGTCCATTATTATTTTCTATTAGCAAATACCAACAGTAAAGGAGACTAGTTAGATCAGTCAAAACTGCCTACACATATGCGGTAAGGGCAGATTAATTATTATTGGTTTAGTTATTGGTTATATTTATATATTTATTTAAAGTTTCCTCCTTAGACCTCCATCAAACTTGAAAAAAAAAAAAAACCTCCATTCGAGATAAATTTGTGATTATATTTTCGATATAAAAACGCCCCAGTCAAAGGTCAGTTGCATGATCGCTATCGCTCGCCCAGAACAAAACGACACGAAAGGTCTAATGTCACGAAAGGTCTAAAATTGACAAAGAAATGGGGTCAAAGGTCTTAACATAGCCAACCTAATAGGGTGAACGTCTTGAAAAATCTCAAAAGTAATGGGCTAAACATATAAGGGAGAACGAGGTCTACAAAAAAAAAAAAAAAAAAAAAACACCCCCCGTTAAGTTAGATTAACTGGTTAGGTTATATTAGACAGTAAATGAGATAATACATTTAGGTAAGGATGGATTAGTTTAGGATACGGTACCGGTATGTTAGATTACAGTTATATTAGATTAGATTAGTTTAGGTCTAGGTTAGGATAGTCCGACTCCCTCTGACACTCCTCTCTATCTCTGTCTTTCTTTCTTTCTTCCTTCTTTCTTTCTTTCTTTCTCTCTCTCTTTCTCTCTCTCTCTCTCTCTCTCTCTCTCTCTCTCTCCAGTGTGTGTGTATTCACTATATTGAATATTTAGTCAATATATTTAGTCACATATTCTATTATATATATATATATATTTGTTTTGCTTTTTTAGGTAGGTTATCACCCCTGGTAGCCTACTTCTGCATATTTCATACTTTTTTGTTTTTGGTTATTTTTGTTTTCGGTTAGTCTAGGCTATCATCCCTGGTGGCCTATTTCTGCGTACTTCAATTTTTAAATTTTCAGTTAGGCTATCACCGCTGGTGGCCTATTTCTCTACCGGTATTTCATAATTTTTGTTTTCGGTTAGGATAGGCTATAACCCCTGGTGGCCTATTTCTGTTTAAATAAACATAAAATTGTTTTCGGTTCGGCTATCACTGCGTATTCAAATTTAATTTAGTTTTGTTTTAATTTTCGGTTAGGCTATCACCGCTGATAAACTATTTGTGTGTATTTTAACATTTTTGTTTTCGGTTAGGCCTATTTAAGTAAGTGAAGTGACCTGAAGGGAGTGAAGTGTTTTTAAAGTGAGTTTAGTGTTTTTAAAGTGAGTTAAGTGTTTTTAAGTGAGTGAAGTGATCTGAAGAAAGTGATCGTCACCATGCCTCGTGCCTGTACGAACTGCGCCGGTAGGTTTGGTGCTTCCATGTTTGCTCCTGTCGATCCACAAGTCTGCCGACTTTGCCAGCAACGAGAGGATTTGACAGCAAAATTGGATGAAGCCCACAACAAGATCAACGCCCTCACCAGGAAGCTGGAATCACTCCAAGAGTTTGTAACACTCAACGTTGGAGTATCACTAACTCCAATTGTTTCAACTCCAGCATCCACCACCGCCCCAACGTCATCTGCCAACAATCCAACACCTGCAGTAGACACTGCAGCAGATGCTTCTGACGAACCTGAGCCGACATCAAACCAGGACAGCCGCCCTGTTCACCTTAGTCTCTCCCCCACTCCTCGTGCAAGAAGCCTGCTAGCACGAACAGTACTAACCCCTCGCCCCCGTTCTAACCACTCCTCTCCCCGACCTGTACGTAGAGTCCCGCCACCACAGGTTTCCGGATTTACACCAGTGAGGAACGGTGCACGGCCAACGCAGAAAAGGTCTCATCTACCAGTCACAATGTCAAACAGATTTGAGATATTGGTAGAGATGGAAGACGAACCAGAGGAGACCAGGCTCGTTGGGGATTCCATCATACGAGGACAGGTCGTCGAAGAGTTCTGCGACAGAGTCCCAAATCAACGAAAAAGATTTTGCATCCCAGGAGCTGGACTGGACGACATTGTGGAAGCCTTCGAAGATACCACAAAGGATGCAAATGAAAATACCCTTTTTGTCATCCATGCTGGTTCAAATGACGTCATGCGCACCAGATCCGAAGAGTTGATGGAGAAATATCGCAAGATGATCCAGCACTACAAAAACAAGTCAAGGAATATCATCATCTCAGGCATTCTCCCCAAGATCGACGCACCTGACAAATTCTACGACAAGGCCTTCAGCACAAATAGCCGACTAAAATATTTGTGTCTGAGGGAAGAAGTTGAATTCATCAACCTCTGGGACAACTTCTACAACCAGCCTACTCTGTTCCGCAAGGATGGCACTCATCTAAACCCTGTGGGTTCAGCACGCATGGGTCGTCTCCTACACGAAGCAGTCCGCAGCCATGGATAAAAAAACGCCATCCGAGAAGAAGCAGCAGTGACCTAAATCATCCAACGCCAAGAAAAAAACAGAGGCAACCGAGGACCACCAACGATAAGGACCGAAGACAGCGAGGACCGAGGACAGCCATGAACATAAATGTAGATCCGACAAGAACCAAAAATATTATTAAAGAGCGTTCCGGGAGTTCTAAAATAACAAATTTAAAGGTTTTCTATGCAAACGCTCGTAGCTTACGCAATAAATTTTCAGATTTAGAGGAGCTAGTGTTTACAGAAAATTATGATGTGATTGGCATAACAGAATCTTGGCTCAATACAGAAGATAGAGACTTTTTAGCTGAGTATTCACTTCCCGGTTATGTAATGTTTGAGAAAAGCCGAATAAATCGAAATGGAGGTGGCGTTTTACTTTATATCAAAGAAAGTCTTAACCCTACCCTCTTGTCAAAACCTCAAATTGTGAACGTCGACGCATCTTTTGTGCTAATAAGAATAATAAAGGTACAAAAATAATACTTGCATTAATATACAGACCTCCAGCTCAATCAGTGCAAACTGACCGAGAAATTTACGAACAAATTGCAGATGTAAGTAACTCACAAGATACCGTAATTTTTGGCGACTTTAATTTACCTGTGACCAAGTGGGGCGATACTCTTACTTCACACTCCGGACATGACTTGTATACGAACTTGCAAGAGAGTTCGCTTTATCAATTTGTTCGAACGCCAACCCGTGGTAATAACGTTCTTGACATTGTACTTGCAACAAAAGAAGAATTAATAGAGAATTTGAATGTTGGTGATGAATTCAGTAACAGCGACCATCGTACGATAACTTTCACTTTAAAGTTTACTAGTAACGAACCAAATAGTAGCATCGAAAAAGTCCCTAATTTCAAGAAAGCAAACTTCCATAAACTTAGAGCTATGTTTAAAGAAACTGACTGGAGCTTTTTAATTCACAATAACGACATAAATACATCTTGGAAGTTATTCGAAGCCACTTACCTAAAAGCAGTGCAAGACTGCAAACCATCGAAAATACGGCGTCCAGGCCATAATAATAAGCCCAAATGGTGGAATAAAGATATTTCAAACTGCCTGCTTGCTAAACAATTTGCTAATGATAGATTAAAATCCTCACAAAATGACGAAGAACGGTTGAAATTTGTAGAGCTACGACGCAAAGCCAAAAAGTTAATTAAGCAAAGTAAAAAGACCTTAGAGTTACATATTGCGAATCAAAGTAAAACAAACCCGAAAGAATTCTATAGTTATATCAGAAAGAAAAAAGTAGTTACTTCAACTGTTGGACCGTTAGTCGATGAAAATAGAGAATACACAAAAGACGAAGTACAAATGAGTAATGCCCTCAATACCTTCTTTGCATCAGTTTTTACAACAGAAGACCTCAGTGATATCCCTACACCATCGCCGATTCAGATTGATAATTCAGATGTTCTAAGCAATATCACCGTTACAGAGAGAGAAGTATTGAATTGTTTAGATAAACTCAAGGTAAATAAAACGCCTGGACCTGATACAATCTCGCCTAGAGTTCTAAAGGAAGCTAAGGATGAGCTCTCCAAACCACTGACATTACTATTCAATAAATCCTTGCAGTCTGGAACTATGCCCGATCAGTGGAAGCTAGCCAACGTAACACCGATGTTAAAAAAAGGAAGCAAATACCTACCCAGTAACTATCGTCCAATTAGCTTAACCTCAGTTGTATGTAAAATGCTAGAAACGGTCATACGAGACAGACTCGTAAATCACTTAGAGGAAAATAACATACTTAAAGATACTCAACACGGCTTTCGTAAAAAACGTTCCTGTTTAACAAACCTCTTAGACTTCTTCCACGATATGAGAGTAAAGCTGTAGATATTATATACATTGATTTTCAAAAGGCCTTTGACAAAGTTCCCCACAAACGTTTACTGCTAAAACTAAAAGCGCATGGAATACAATACGGTGTGTTGAAATGGATAGAAAATTGGCTCAGCTACAGAAAGCAAAGAGTAGTCATAAACGGTAAGGCATCTAAATGGACCAATGTAAGTAGCGGGGTACCCCAGGGATCGGTACTAGGACCAATTATCTTTCTAATTTACATCAACGACATAGATGAGGGTCTCACCTGTACAATCTCAAAATTTGCTGACGATACAAAAATTGCAAATAGCGTACTCTCAAAAGAACAAGTTGACGATATGCAACACAATCTAGATATATTGTCATGTTGGGCCCAAATGTGGCAAATGAGTTTCAATGCGGATAAATGTAAAGTACTACATATCGGATACCTAAATGAGGAAAGCAAACTATTCGATGAATGGCACTCAGCTTAAGAATGTAAACAGATCAACCGGTCTGGGAGTAACAATATCGAGTAACCTAAAACCGAGTCAACAATGTTCAGAAGTTGTTAAGAAGGCAAACAAAATAATTGGCTTTATAGGCAGGTCATTGAGCATAAATCCAAAGAAGTTATCCTAACCCTTTACAATTCCTTAGTCCGCCCTCTTCTGGAATACTGCGTTCAATCCTGGTGCCCTTATTACCAAAAAGATATAAACAAGCTAGAACGAGTTCAACGTAGAGTTACCAAAATGATACCTAGCCTAAAGAACAAACCATACGAAGAGCGTCTTAGAGAATTAAATCTATTTCCTTTAACCCAGCGCAGATTAAGAGGTGACTTAATTCAAGTGTTCAAAATCATCAAAGGCATCGACAATATGAAACTGTAGTAAGTACTTCACTATCGACCAATCTAATTCCACGCGGGGAAACGGTTGCAAAATTATTGGTAAATCTGTTAACCCTCACACGAATCTAAGATTTTCTTCTTCAATCGAGTTGTCAACTTGTGGAATGGGCTTCCCCGAAACGTTATAGACTGCATCACCGTTGATTAATTTAAACTCCGCCTAGACAAATATCTCGCATCAAACCCGCGACTGACTGCGTTTGTAAATGAATAACTTTATTTTATCCCCCCCTCAGTTGCTAACCCATCTGTCCCCTACTAACACTAATCCTGCCACGGACATTAGTTCCAGGGCAGTAATTCCCTTTCCAATGTTCCCTTACCCACTCTAAACCACTGTTTGGACACTTGATCCTCAGTGTTTTGGAGGACAAGCAACCTAGAAGGGTCACTAGATCTGTTGTTGCTTGATTTCCTTTGTACTCCTTTGTACTAAGGGGTGGTACAGTATGTTGTGTGTAGTAGTGGTACTAAAGCCATAACAGACAAAGGCACTGTCCAGACAATAACCGTTCCATTAAGTGTACCCTGTGCACCAGTACGGCTACTGGGCGTGATATACTATATATATATAATATATGCTATTTACCAGCTACTTGTGCACGCAACCGTACGTGGTCGTCATTCACATATTATTTTGGTTATCATATGCATATTCTATTCCTAGGCCAAATATAACTAGCATATGTTAGCCAACATACAATGTGAATGACTCCCACGTACTGTACGGCTGCCTGCACAAGTAACCAATCCTAAATTTAGTTAAGGGGAGGTTCTTAGTTTGTTCCCTAGACACCCATCAAGCGTAAGTACAGTCGGATACCATAGTCTCTAGCCCACCCAGAATAATTCGTGGACCCCATATGTTTTTCTTTATGCAATTATAAGTATCCGGATGGATTTTTAGATGGAACTTTCTTGTCAATTAATAATATATATAATTTTGTATCTGATGTATGGAAACATTATTCATAAACTCGTGTCCAAAGATATACTTCCATAAATAGAAATAGGTGAGGTCAACAAATATTTATGAGTGGGCTAGACACTATGGTATCCGAGTGTACAATGGTTAGAGTCTTATGCAACCAACTATTGAGAAAATATAATTATGTAACAGATGGTTAGGGTCCTATACAACCAACTATCTAATAAGTATGGGCTAATCGGACGAGCAGACCGTTCAATCATACCTTGTCTGATAATTGGGAATTGATGTAATTATGCTTACCATTTATGTAGGCTAGAAGTACAGGGTTTGTGATAGACGAGTTTTAGCTTGAGTAATAGTTAGGATTGGCAATTAGGCCTCCCCCATTTCGAAATATTTTTGTCTTATAGTAACTATATTCTTACTATAGACATCACCTTGTCGAAAGCATGCTATCGATCACACATAATATCTGTTGACATACTAAAGGATATATTACTTCACTATAGTTTTTATTATCGAATATAAATAGTTATTGTGCCTTGGGACCGAAGTCAAAGTAGATCAAACTCTGAATTGCGATCATACAGATAGGTGGTATTGTGAACTTAAAATTCTGAGGTGCAATGTATACTGTATTCTCGTAGTATTCAACTCTTCAGTTTGAACGTATTTCGACCCGGATCTAGAATCAGTACCGGTAGTTATGAGGAATATTGATTGCCTTTAAATTTGCTAAATAAAGTACAAACTTCCAAACATCTGTCGAATTATTCCAACCCTATTAGTATAAGTATTTTCAAAATATTTTCCACAATTATTATTATTATTATTATTATTATTATTATATATATATATATATATATATATATATATATATATATATATATATATATATATATATACTGTATATATACCGTATATATATAGAGAGAGAGTGTACAGTGAACACCAGTCGGCAGGCCGGTTATAACGTTAACAAGGTAATCGATGTGTGGGCCAGATTAGAGAGAGACAGAGTGTGTGTGTGTGCGTTAGATAAAAGTAAATATAGGTACACTAATTCCGAAGCACAGAACATATACCGTTTGTAGATATTATAAAACTATTAAATTGTGTGTGTGTGTGTGTGTGTGTACAGAGAAGGGTATAACAAAGTGGAAGGTACAACCACCTTCACAAGTAGCTGGTACACGACTTATGATATCCTTGAGAAAGTGAGCATTAAAGGAGTGAATACACTGATGTGTTTAAAAGAAATGTTTCACAATATAATACCAGAATTATTCAATATAATTTGTAGTTTTGTGACACTTTTCACTGCAGGCGATTGTATAATATAATAAT